>SNQN01011887.1:0-17619 GCA_008642245.1 Bassia scoparia | reverse complement strand
AAACAAAACAAAATATTATTCTGCGTTGCTTGCCGAATGTCAAAGGGGAGCTACGAAGAATCCACACTGGCTTTTCAAAGCCCAAAAAACAAAATTTTAAAATTGGCATTCACCATCTCTCTCTTGAATTAGACCTGCCAGGGAGCACCAATATCAGTCAGCCAGGAGCAAACACGACTATCCAATCACAACAAATTTAAGATAAAACAGAGGCTTATAAACAAAYGAAAAACTTTATAGCACAAGAAAGGATCCCTTTGTAGTCATACAATGACTATCAGATAAAAAATGAGGAAAGTAAAACCAATTTCTGGAACATTTACACTTGATTCACCATAATCCAACACCCAGAGAATGACACTTGACAAGTGATTTAGCACAACCTTGTTAACTTGCTAGAGGTTGATATTGATAAGGCATGCTAGTTTAAAACTTCTAGCATTWGCTAAGAAGTCCAAAATTATTACTCCCTTTGTTCCTTGAAGATCCTGCCAGTTGTCAGTTACTATTCATACGCTTCCCAATGCATATTTTATATCGTTTATATCTTTATAAATTGTAACAATTGAGTATTAATAATCTACTCATTAACACGAATCAAATAAGACCCCACTTGACTATTTATTTTTATACATTAATACTTATTTACAAGATTCTCTTCACTTGTGAATAGTTAAAAAAAACACAACTAACATGATCTTCCTAGAGCGGAGGGAGTACCAAGTATACAACCTAGGAGACTTAATTCATGCACGGACTCAGTCACAGAGGAGATAAAAACTACTACTCCCTCCGTCCCAAATAGACTGCAACATAGAAAAAAAGTTGCTTCATTAAGGTTTGTGAGAGTAGAGYTGAAGGAGAGAGAAAATACATGGGGCCCATATGGAGTTWYTGTGAAAGTTGTCCTATATACCATTTACGGAACATTGCAAACTTTTTGGGAAATCCCAAAAAGTGAAATGATGCAATCTATTTGGGACGGAGGGAATAAGTATTACTCTTTCATTCTAGCAGTAATAGTTTTCCTGTATGTTATTGCGCTAAGTCCATAAGAAATTCCAATATTGACTGTCAAATAATTAATCTTCTTGCATGATCAACAAACAGAARATGAGAGCAACCCCAGAAATCTAAATCAACTGAATCCAGAAAGACGAGTGGATTATATTCTGGTGAAGGCAAAAGATCATTTTGCCTTATTTACCAGCAATTCAGACTACCTTTAGTAATTGAGCCATGGTCAAAATCAAAAGATGGTAGTGAGTAGTGACGTCAGAGCACTAAAGCTAGTACATTGACCTAAACAATGCAATGAATTCAACTGATGATATGGAAGAGTAAAACAAAACTAAACTTGTTTTACAGAACAGACTTTGACAAAAGAACATAGAAAAAAGCATTTGAACATTTGGTGGTGCTTTACAATCCAAAAACATATAGATGCCGGAAATGAGTGGAAAGACAACTAGTCACACCTGAAGGTCAAACTAGATCATTTCAAGACCCAATTAGTTTAAAAAATAAGCACCAGTTCAATTTATATTCAAGGAYAGTTCTATTAACAAATTTCATTGTTGTCTACTTGCGGTTGCTCTGGTGGTGCCTTGACACAACATCATCACCACAATCAGAATCAAAGATAATTGCTCTTTTAAAACAATTGACGAAGCAGGAAAATGAATGACATTGAGGTGTGTAATGAATAATGAACCAGATAGTGAATAACAGATGGTTAAGGAATAAAGAGAGAAATGATGTGAGAGGAGATTAAGTTCATGAACCATTGGCTCTTGGTAGAGTATAGAAGATAAAATATTCAACGGTTTATTGTGTATCTTGAGGTAAATTTGGTGGAAGTGGTAGTGACAGTGGAAGGTTAGAATTAGGGCAATTGGATGGTGAAGTTAATGAAAGCAGTAAGGTTCTACCAAACAAAAACATTTTGGTTGTTTATTTGAAAACTTGGAAGACATTCGTTACCAAAAAAATCGCTTTTATGAACATATCAACAGATGCCATAAAACTTGCCTAGTTTAACACACCAAAAGATATACTACCATTCTTTAAACAGAAGATGCATTTGCAGGACCAGTTTTTGCATAATCACATAGATACATACAACCAACATAAATAAGGAATCCCAATTAACAGAATCTTGGGGAGTGCTAAAAACCCAAAGATAGAGTTACCTGTCAAAGTTTCTATTCCCCAGGAATCCCCCTCTATCTCTGCCACTTTGAAAACCTCCCCTTCTTTCTTCGCCAGGTCTTGACCATACATCTGTTCCACGAGATYGGGGCCTGTCCTGAATTTCTGGACCTCGGGCATCATCAAAAGATCCAGACTGAGAAGGAGGTCTCTCTTGAAAACTAGAAAATCTCCCAGCTCCAGAACCTGGCCTTGAACCTGCTCTTGAGCCTGGTCTTGAGCCTGGCCTTTCCACAGCTTTCTGACCAAACCGGACCTTGTCATCAAGTTCCCTAGTTAGAGTTTCCAAGTCTTTCTCTTTGCTTTCTATAAGATCAAGCAAACTGGGCTGTTCGCCTCCAGTCTCTTGTGCAACAACATTATCAGATTCTTTTTCAAGTTCTTTCTTTAGACTCTCGATTTCTTCCTTCAAAGCTTTTTCTTCCTCTGTCTCAGGCCTATAACAATTTCAAAATGCGCAGCATAAGCTGAAAAGCCACAACACAATTTTGATTTCTAAGAACATGCAATCAGTATTGGCAGAAAGGGGGGAAAAAAAACACAGCCATCGGTTACACTTAAAATAATAATTCCACAAGACACTTTTATGATACTCTGTTTTTTTTTTTTTTTTTGAAAGAAACTGTTTTAAGGGATTAAGGCTCTGTTTGATTGAAAGAAACTGTTTTCATACTTTGATCAGTGGCCAACAAAAATACTTCAAACCAATTGACAAGTATTGTCATGATGTTATTTCCCGAACAGAAGATTATGGAAGTGTCCAAGAATACATACATGAGACTATAACTCAATCAAACAAAAAATATGTAGCTAAAAGTCACGTATAATCATTGGTATGTTTTTGTACACTCAATGTCTCAATYGCACTAAAAATTWAACAGTTTTGACACACCAAATCTACTTGTACAAAACAAAAAAAATTAGACTTTCACTTCACCATAGTAAGAATGGCAACAACAAAGAAACAATAGGTTCGTGGATTTATACTCTCATCTCGATATCACTATTTTAAACCACCTGGTGTACCTTCTGCATTTTGTTATCTTCCTTTTATAAGTACTGAATCTTACATCTAAGACCATGTATATTTAGAGCAATATAATGTGGAGATCTTGATTAACAATGCCATGCTATTATAGTAGTAATCTCAATGAGGCTCAATTACTCAAGTAACAAAATGAACTGACACAAAGAATAGAAGATTGCATAGCCTAAGGAAAATGTTGCAAACGAGACCGTAGTACTCACAACCAACGACACATCCACGCCCCAACCAACGACACACAAACAGCCACGCACAACAATGGGCCACAAACAAACACCACCGCCAAACCAAACAACCAAACCAAGACCAATCCAAACCACCACCAACCGCAACCACTACACCTAGTCTATAAACAACAATCAAACTAAAAACACGGCAAATTTGAGGAGGGATTGAAACGAATAATCAAAATCTGATCAATAAATTGACATGAACAATTGAGATCAAAAAAACAAAATTGAAATCGAAAGAACAAACAAATCAAAAGCATTGAACTGAATATAGTTTTATTTTTTTTTTTTTGCCTTATTTGTTTGGGTTTTAATTCTGGTCTTATTAACTTGTTTGGTTTTGTCTTCTTTGTTTCATTTTCATTAGATCTGAATACGAGCGAGAAGGGGTTTGTGGCGATTTGTGTGTGGCCATTTGAGGGCGCAGGCGTGTGTGGTGGGTTGGGTCGCGTGGCGTAGCATTCTTGAGATTGATGGAGCTAAGTGTTCTGGGTGGCTGCACTGGTTTATATGGTGGCAATGGGTGTTGATGGTGGTTGAGCTTATTAAATGTGTTTGGCATGTTAATTACTTTTGGCTATTAATAAATTTGATTAGTTAATCTGTTAATGTTAAGTTAGGTTTTATTTTATTTTCTTCTATCCACGTATTTCTAAAAATTCTCTTTTCTYAAAAAATTTCTCTCTAAACCCTAAATTATTCCTTAGCTGCAGCGGCTACTATCTCTTTGGTGATGGCAAGCCCCAATTTTTCTTTCTACTACTTTGTTTTTGCTTATTTTTTTTATGAATAATCATCCTATCATGAGAGTTTTATTCCAAATTCTTGGGTTTTCTTTTCTCTTTATGAGAGTTTTGTCCCCAATTTTTGGGTTTATTATCTCTTTTTGTGAGAGTTTGGAGTTTAGTTCTCTTGTCTTCCATCATGGAAGATCAGATTATCTAAGGTTTCATAATTTTTTCGTTGGTTGAAGAATGGAGATCCAGGGTTTCACAATCTTAGAAAAGAATTCAGAAAATCACAAAAGTATAATCATCCAAACTACGCATTTAGCGGATGTTATGCCGAAATGTCGAATCAGAGCGAACTCACGGATTGTACTGCTTCGGATGAAGAGTTTTATTAAGGCTATTTTAAATCGAATCTGCGATGTAACCAGTTCTAAGGTACTTTGTATTTTTGTTGAAATTTTTATTTTTTCTTCTATTGATTGTCCCGTAATTGTCTTTTGACTATTTCTTATTAATGAAATCATTTTTCTTCCTGTCAAAAAACACATGTTAGGTTTAATTTTTTAAGTAAGGGCATTTAGGTAAATTGGCAAACAAAAGGTTACTATATTAGGAAGGAAAAAAAAAGTGTAACATCTAAACCAAAACATACCTATAAAAGAAAGTGTAACAAGTAAAGACTCGATGAACAAAGACAATAGCTTGTTTTCCCTCCCTTATCTAGTGTGGAAATGCCAATATTCTCCGGTCCACCCATAGACTCACAATATCATTCATCAATTGTAATAGACAAAAGGGCAACAAGTCCATGTGCAAATGAAGAGAAATGATTAATAGGCAGGTTATCCATGTCGAATGCATCACAGAGCCAACAAATAGTAAACATTACTGAAATGTCAGCATATCGCAGACTTCTTGTGAAGCCGTGACCGAACATAAGTATCAAGTATCAACAATACGAAGGATAACAAGACTAAGTTGAGTTAACGGAATGACTACAATGAACTGATTAGTCCATAAACTTAGCAGAGAACTAGCACTTCCAACAATAGAAGTTTCTTTAGGTTGGGGAAGGTTGAAATGTACACAGAAGGCACAAGTATTGGAGACTTAGGCATCAAAAAGAAAAGAAACTCGGCAATAACCCAACAATGTAAAAGCGTCTTAATTCAAAAAGGAACACATTACTTACAAAATTGAGGAAAATTCCAGCAAAGAAAATAAATCTCCTAGACTTTACTGGTACGATCAAACAGCTCATTCTCCACATAGCAACTGCTGCCTACAAGTAACATCAACGTCATGAGCCATCATTTTCCACGTTCCTATACATGGAATATTTGCTTAAAAATAAGCCTTCTAAAACCTAGTATGAATCCAACTTGCTCTACAAACTAGTCCACCAGGGGTTCAGGAAAGATCCACTACAGTATGATGATGAATTGATGCCTCCCAAGTTCACCATGAAACTATATAAACTTCATCCCAGAAGGAACAGGCTACTTGACATTAATTACAAATYGCACAGAAAAGCTACGACAAGGAGTTCTTCAAAATATTGGAACAGAATCAATCAAACATCTTGATCAATGAAGTGATCCTTTGTTACACCTCCAATGAATGATTWWAATTACAGCTTTCTCCAAAATACAATTTAGGTACTGAACCTCAGAMWWTCACGGGATCCWAACTCCTTGGTAGTGGGTATTGCCTCATAAATTGGTTTTAAATTACACGTCATTATTTTATAGCTACAGCCCTAGTTGGTCGAAGACTAATCCTCCTAAACAAGTACACAATAATGCTACAAGTGGCAWGTCTTGGCTTATCCATTAATTTCACCCACAATATGACTAGCTTACTGTCGCAATCACGTAGGGATTGATCACACATAATCGTTGCTAGCAACTCCCTTTATTCAATGAACTAACATAAACCATAAGACTTSCACAACAATCACCTCACGTACAGTGATACATGCACTTTGAAGGATAACAAACAAATGGTACAGTAAATTAAGATTACCACTTTATAAAATGCATGCAGTTCCAACATGCAATTTTAAATTCCAGCAGCAGCACTTTAGTCTTGTTTGACAAGATAAATAAGTCTACTCAAATCACATCACTAAGCTACAAAGCAAAGACAACAAAAGGCAAGGGTAAAAGCCAGTTTCAAAAAGGCAATTTCTAAGCATTCAAAAATTCATTAACAAGACAGGGATTAGCTACATACAGTGACCTTAAAATGCACAATGTACCTATTGTCTAAAACCTCACCAATCCACCATATTCCTTCCATTTCAAAATTCTACATTCCTAACCAGTCTATCCATCTAGCAAACTAAAACTTAAAGCTTACACACTCAAGCACAGAACATGCACAGTCGAAACCACATTTATTAGTCACTCCAACAAACTCAAAGCAAATGTGCAAAATTAACACAAGCCAACTTCAAACACAGAATCACAAACTACCAAAGCATTGATTCACTCATTCATTCATTAAGCGTGATTAGCATATAAACAACAAAGAATTTCCTTTCCCTAACAAGATCATCAAATCAAGATCATAAAAAACCAACTGCTCAAGATGAAAACAACAAACCTATCAACTCGGCGCTCCAAATCAAGATCAATCTTCCTCCAATCCAAACCCTTCTGTTCCAACAAAACCTCCCTGGGCTTAGCATCCCCAAAAGGATTCACCTTGGGCTTTGGCTTCACCTCAGAAACCGGCCCACCATCTGTCCCACTGTCACGATTACTCTGAGAGCTCGTGGGACGACTCCCCTGTGAACTTGTAGGCCTACTACCCGCCTTCTCCACCACTTTCTTGGCCTCAATCTCAGAATCCAACTTCTTCCAATCCAACCCCTTCTCTGCCAACACCTCCTCCCTMGGCCTTGCTGCACCAAACGGGTTCGCCTTCCCTGCCCCGGCTACTGCAACAGCCTTCACCACATCAACCCCATTCCTCTCCCCCCTCGGCGCATCCAACACCAACCTCGGCCTTCCCCCCACTCCTTTCTCCCCCTCCCTCTCCAATCCGAACCGAATCACGGAACCCGAACGAATCACTCGATCTTCCCATACCCGAACCGAATTCTGAAAAGTCTGGCGTCTTCTTCCAAATTCAATTGTCCACCTCATCAGCACGTGACCACTCCAAATTCGCATACCTCGAAGCATTCGCATTGTACCACTGTTACTGCTACTCATCCCACACTAAATGACGAACATTTTCTTAGCAGTAGCCCAATTGTCAACCTCATCAGCCTGAACCGGCGGGGCATATTACCCAAATCCTCGATTTTGCTCCTATCATCATCGAACCCGCGTCGCTGCTGAGATCTCCGGTCATGCCGTAACCGGAAACCCGCCTCCAATCGGGCATCATCCGAAGAAGATTCGGCTTCGGGGCAGTGGGCAGTTGGAGCATCATCGTGGGTTAGCGGGTCGATCCTGTAGGGATCGTACCGGACCCACCGACCCGTATGACGAGAACTCTTGAAGAAGACATCTTCTTCTTCTTGGGTTTAGCAGTGATTGCTTCCTTCAATGAGGGAAAACTTTGAGGATTGGTGGAAGATGAAGAGATTAATTGGATTGTTGTTGAGGAAGCGTTTTCCTTCAGCTCGGCTTCTTCACGCTCTGCTTCGGCCGCCATGAGCCGATCCCGAGACCACCCCATGGTTTCGACATCGTTGACTAACGGCGGAATTTTTTAGGGTTTGATTGTGTTGCAGAAGATCTGGTATTTTTGTGTGTGAAATGAAAGAAGAAAGAATAACAAGATATTGAGGGGCTAAGGTAAGGAAAGGGATTTTTTTAATGTTTTTGGGTTTTTTTTTTTTAATGAAATGCCCTCAACTTTTTTTTTTTTTTTTTTGTTCGAAAATGCCCTCAACTTGAAGACTTTCTTTAAATGGTCCTCACATTTTGATAAGAAATTCCTAAACAATTTCAATATTGAGAATTCTTTGTATGAAAGTACAAAGTAGTATGTCATTTTGTGGGACTGGGAACAGTGGAGTACCAAATAAACAAATATTGTGGAGAAGTATCAAATTAAATAAAAGTTTTTTTTTTTTGAAAGAAATAAAGTTTTGTTAGAAGGTACCAAATTAGTGATTTTCGCAAGAAATTCAGAACTAGCGTTGACTTTGAACGTGATACACAAACCATGCAAAATTTTATCCAAACACATGCACATCATCTCTAAGGTCTACAAAACAAGAAATGTTTCAACAGAAGTGACTAAGACAAATATTATTGCTATTGTTAACTCCAAATTCTAGGGTTTCCAAAAAGAACCATATTTCTAAATTCAAACCATTTACCTAGAGGTATCAACATTATTCGGTTAGCTGAAAAAATGAGGGCTTTGAAACTAAAAATGTTCATTTTAGTTGAAAAGTAGGGCCGGCTAGTAAAAGTCCGCATTGGCCCGCAAAGTTTGCCTTTTTGCGGGTTTGGGTAAGACTTTTTTATATACAAGTATGGTCCGGTCCGCCCATAAGGCCATTTGATCACCTACTTTAGTTGTACCAAAGAAAAAAGATCTCAACTTTGATATTGAATTGGGTAAATTACTTTCTACTTATTTCAAATCCAAAATATCCTCATAAAAATCTCTCAAAACTAAAAATTAAGACAAACCTATTTCTATATGAATGGGAGCTTGAAGATGAAAATGAATTATGAAAAGCGATAGAATGAGAAGGAGAGAGTAAGAGGGGATGTTGTTAGAATTGTTGCAAAAGGAGAAAAGACAACTACGCATTTAAAATAACTGCAAAAGGGAGATCATTTCGAAGCATTCACTTGTCATTGAGTTTTTGGTTATGTGTGTCGAAGATTCAAGTAGTAGTTTCTCAATTTCTTCATTTCTTCAATACCCACCATTAACAAACAAAAAAAGAAGAGGAGGAGAAGAAACAATTTGAGGCGAGAAAGAGGATATGAAGTTTGCTAGGGAAAAAACAATGGTGCGTGATTGAGCAACAAACACTAAAGCAAAGGGGGAAAACGACGAGTCAACGWCGGTTTCTTGACTTTCTCGCTRGAAATCACCAACTTGGTACCTTTTAACAAAACATAAATTTAGTCTAGTATTTCACCACAATATTTGTTTATTTGGTTGGGTACTTCACCACAAAATAAAATATTGACTTGGTACTTCCCCACAAAAAATTGCAATATTCATTAATTCTTAGTGACATTTTGGTAAATAAAATGAAGTTCACTAGATTTACTAATTTTGAGATTGTATAGGATTTCTCCATTTTGGTCCCCTAAAACTTTCGAAAAAAATACTCTGTATTTCACAATTTGATGATGCTAGAAWTAATATAGATATTGAAAAATTTGAGCTAAAATGAGAGTTAATGTAGGAAGAGAGACAATTGGAAAAGWGAAAAACGAGACATAAGAACRGAAAATCAATTTTGGGAATATGATTGTGATCTTCCCCTATCAATTTATAAACTTTTATTGAAGTAGATGGCATACAAATAGAATATGCTTATTATTTTTAACCCAACGTCAGTTTTATGTCATTAATTTGCCGTATTTTTAAAATTTTAATTTAGGGGCTATTTGAAAAGGGTCAAAATGTAGGGGAGCACGTTGAATGAAGTTCAAAAGGGGTACGTAAACATGATCAATCAATATGTGTAGTCATCCACACAAATTTTCTTCCTTCAACCCCTCAATCRAGAACCTCATTCTTTTGCAAAACCATCTATTTCATATCTTTCTCATTCCTTYAGACCATATCATTTTCAGTCAACTTCTAAGTCTTTTGAGATCTCCATGATCTCATTCTTCCACTCTCAATCTATACAAATGTTTCCTAAGGTCTCGAACTTATATGTCTAAACTAACACATATTGTTTCCTAAGGCCTTGGGTATAGGGTTAGGAGGGGGGATACCCTCGAGGCCTACRGATATGTGGGACAAGTTAATGAATACTTGTATAGAGCATAGTGTGAGTATGCTTGGTGTAAAGAATTATATGGACACTCAAAAAATCAAATAAAGGAAGTCATCACCGCACTGTTTCCGAGAGCTACGGAACCCGTTGTTATGTCTTGCCTAAGGCAATGCAAGACTAAAGACTCCATGGTACAGTCGTGCACCAAAGTTATGGATTTGGAGACTGGTAATTAAGGGTGAAGTAGTGCACAACACCCCCCCCCAAAAAAAATCTTGAAGCCTCTACTAGGTCCCTATTGCGAATTCACTATCATAATATTGAACAACGTACATATTTTCGTATTGATACCTTAAAAAGACAAAGAAATATTTATATGTGGGTTTGAATTAGAACACATAAAGTCTTACAATTTAGTGACCACTTGAATTCATTTTGATTGAACGAACCTACTGAAACGATTATTCGCAGAAAGTTAATATTTTGGAAAAATGGAAACTAACACTAACTAAACAAGACAAACGCCAACACGTTAAATGCAACGGTTTTACTAACAGGCCTTAAATAGCAGAGGCAAGTAATAATTCTAGTTGTCTACATTTGCTTAAATGCACATTTTACGCAGTATAAGCCAAATAACTTTGAGCCACTAAAGTTTTTCTTTTCATCGTGAAACACCTTGTCGTAAATCAATAATTGGCTCCGTAATGATTAGATGATCTTCCTGTTAATTGTTACGTAAACAAGAATATCATCTAAATAGAAACCACCAAACTTTCCCCAAAAACGGCCTAAGCACTTCATTCATAAGTCTCAGGCAACAGTTTGAGTCAATGGCAACGTGGTGTAATATTGCTTAGGAGCGTTTCAAAGAGGCCCCACAACGCGCTCCACAATGGCTCTATAACAAGTTCTCTTCTACTATAAAACCAGTAGATTTTACGTTTATTGAATGCTGTCTGCATTCATCTTCCCATCATCTCATGCATTTAGGCGCTTTTATGATTTCTTACCGAACTCAGGACACAACTTTTGTACGGAGAACTTAACTGTTACGACAAACCACTTATTTCACTCAGCAGACATGTTCATTCTAATATATAGATCCTGCGAGAGACTGAGCAAGGAATCTGTATTGTGGAATACAGTATATACCATTTTACAACAGCACAACGGTCGACTCATAATACACATTCTCCAGTTCCATCTTTTTCTTTTGGAACTTTCCAGCTTCAAAGCTATGCAAGGAACCCGTGCACTTCAACTTGCGGACCTCATAACTCATCTCTCAACCATATCCTCTATCATTAACAAACCAGCTCTCCCCTAATTTGGTTTCTGCACACCTACTCCAAGCACTTCTTTAGTGAATCATTACAACCTTTATACTTAATTAGGAATGGCTATTGGTAATTGGTGCTCTCTCTTGAATGAGGTGACAACCGCCTCTGGAAATGTTCAATCCTGCGAAATTCTTTTTTCCTCGTGGAGGCCTTTGTATTTGGGCTGATAAAAGAGTCTACAAAAGAAAGGGAATTAATAGACAATAATTCGTTTACGAGAAAAAAAACAAAAACATCCTCAATCTAATCCTCCACCCAGAATCACTCAAAGCCAGATCACTACCTCCCACTCCTCGATTGTCTCTACTAATCAAAAACAAAAATCAATTGTCCCTTTTCCATTCACACTAAAATTTTGTCCTGGCTCAACTCGATGCAACAAAACTCAACGACCCTCAACCCTCTACACACCACCCCACTAAAGGCTTTCTTCTCTCTTATATCCTGGTTTTTTGCTTTTATCGGCACTCCAACTCAAACCTCACTGAGAATTTAGGATCTTATATTCTAAAAAAAAATCAAATAGGGTACAAATCTCCAACTCAAATTATCAACTCGGGAAACTAACAAATATGTTTTTTAATTTGTCCATTTTTATTCACTTTGTAAACATTCCAACTCACCTCAAACATCATCTACCATATGTGAACCACTTCTAAACCATATATTCAAATTACCACAGAATTGGTAGAAGGAGCAGGTCTGAACGACCAAGCTAGAATAATGAGCAAAAGACCAATCATTGGCAGCCCACGAATAACAATACGACACAAGTTACTAATGCAATCTTCATAATGTCCAATTGAATCAATGGACATTTTGAACTAATACTCTATGTCGTACGGTTCAACTTCACTATCGATCACTCTAGCCATTCAGTTATAAGGATTAAGAGCATGTCTTTGTCATTGGTAGTAGTGTCAGACTCATCAACGCAAGCTGCGCTTAAACCACATTAAGTTTGCAGTTTGAAGGCGGTTGCTCGACTGCCGAGCAGTTGAACGGCGTTGGACCTGCTTGAGAAGGCGACAGAAGCTCGACAGCAGCCAAAAGCACTATTATCAGCGCGGCAATGCTGTCGACGGCTATCAGAGCTACTGGTATACCCCAATTTGAAGGTTCATACCAACTGGCATACATACCATACTTTCGCTTGATTATTTCTTTATCTTACTCTTCTTTGAATCTAAAATACATTACGAAATTCTTGTTTCACTATGTTATTAATTATGCGTAAACAATTGTGGAGATATTTATGTAAAATGTCTCTTTGCTCTTCCTTATTTACAGCAATGTATAGGTATAATGACCTCTAACCAATACATTATCGTTGCATATCAGGGTTGTACCAAATGTCACTTCTGTTGAATCGAGTGCCAGTCCTCCTTCTTTCAGCGTCTTTCAGGTATTCTCGTATTATGATGAGGTCTAATGATTATATCTGAATCTCTTTCTTAATGTTATCTTCTATGTCCTCAACCGAAAATAGTCATAATTCCTCTCTGTATTTGGTGACTACTCTTGACTATTTGTGATAATGTCATAGCCTTGACATTTACAACCATTTCACTTTTGACGTTCTTATCCATCTGATTCTTGTCCTCTTTTAGTAATCCGGCGTTTTTTATCCTTATCAAGTTAGTTAGTTACAAATTAACCTTACCAAAGGACTCACCAACTACTTTAAGATTAGTACTTATTCTAAAACTTCGGCCTTTTCGTGTTTAGATATGAACTTCAGATTTGAATATCTTATGCTTTTTTATTTTCTAGTGCCAATATTACCAAGCTTCTTCTAAACTACTAGAATTGTAATTGTTATAAGGCATATATCTCAACTTTTCTCTCTATTCTCATTATTTAGGCCAACCTAAGAATCTGCCCTAGTTTTTTTGACACTAGTTTTCTACATTCTATCTTTAACACAAAAATAGATAAGGTTTTCACATGACATCTACTGTCCTTAATATGAAATCTTCAATTTGAAAAATGCCTTGCTTAAAAGTTAGACCATTTCTACATTACTGATTTTGTCTTATCATTGTTATAGTTAGGGATGTTCTTTTACGTTCTACCTGTCTTCGTTCTTGTAGCTGTACTCGTCAATTTATCCCTCTCGTTTTAGCAGAGCTTAGAACTTTCCTTCCTTCTACTCCATCGCACTTTTACTGGCTGTTAACCACATAGTACTAACCAAACTGGATGCATATAACTAGGCAAGTTTACATAGAATCGCCACTTATGGTTCCTTCTCTCTGGTCGATATCATTTGTATCTCAAAGAAACGTTCCAACAAAGAACCTCTCTCTCAATTTCAGCATCGATTAATTAACGCACTGCAGATCAATTGTTCCATCACAATTATCTGGTAATAGCTTCAATTTTTTAAACGCATGCCTTAATGAACTTCATCACTCCATATCTTTCTGTGTGCCTAATAAAAGATACATAGCAAGGCAAACCAAAGCAGGTTTTGTTCTTTTAACATAAACGTAAATGCTTGATATCAATCCTTACACACACAGCTGCGTTGGTAAAATACTTGATAGTATTGAGCTCAAAGCTAAAGTGAGCCATCTATTTTTTATCCATGCCCAATTACCCTGTTTTATTCATTACTAGGTTGCACTCTCTTTTAAATTCAAACTTTACAAGCATGTCATAATGAACATAGAGATCAGTTTCTAGTTACTTGTCCAAAATTTCTCTGTTCAAAAAAATCGTTTTTTTCAAAACCCAAACGGAGATTAAATGTGGACGCTCTTATAAAATTATAAACTTGCACGTATATTAAAGATTATTATTTCCTTAATTCTCAATTTTACTATGTGCTTCCACCAATTATCTACCAAGATCGCTAGCTTTAAACAAAATCATTATCAGAACTTAAGGTGTCTCAGCCCTCGAAGTTATTAAATGAGCCAATTTTGAATTTTTAATTACTGAGAAGCCATGGTCTCTCAGTATACTTACATCACGAACAATATCTTAACTTAGCGAGACTATGCATGACTAGTGTGCCATAATAACAGTAAAAGTCCAATATAAACTTCTGAGTAAATGTGTTACAGTTAGAAAGTAGACTTATAGACGAATTAATTACAAGTAATTCAATACAAAAAAGACACTGCATCACATTAAAAATTCGATTTGAGCTTAGAGATAAACATGCCAGATGTCACTTGCGAGCTCTAAACAATTCGACGCTCACGAAAACTGTTTATTTTATTAGCGCTGAACTTCTTTTTTACGACGTTATTTACATTTACACTCTTTTTAGGGGGACGTGCAAGTATTGTGAGACATCCAAACCTTAAGCTCATGATTACCACTTGCAGACTAATGCCGTTAATCGTTGATGAGTCACACTTGCTGCGCCAAGCTGGAACACAGTAAATCGACTTGCTCTAACTGGCCACTTAGATAATATAAGTATCTTGAGAATACAACTCTTATTATCTACTCAATTCTGCTCCTGAATATTTAAACTCAAAACCCATCAATCACTCTTTTCTAAGCCTCAAAATGCGAATTATTCTACTAGTGAGTATCATCTGATCAAACGCTCAAATATTAAGATTACGTGGTAAGAACTACAGCAATTCTTTCATCTCTCTGTGGCAAACTACTGCTACCCAAGATTGTCCTCGAAGAAATTTCAGCATAATATAACTAGTGCAGAGCGTAGTGTTTACGACTACACCTGTAGCCAATGCCCCACCAACGTTTCTTTTTCTTTAAAACATACACAAGTCTGATTTTTTCTACAAAGGATGGGATATCCACCTTTATAGCGACGTATACCTCACGGTGAAAGAAACTTCAAACGTCATTTCAACGAGTCAAGAGCTACAATTAGCAAGAGTACTCATGAATTCATCAATTACCCCTTATTTTGTGGACTAGATACACAAGCCACCTTATGTGGCACACAATGAATTCAAAGCCCCCTCTTTGTGGACTAGCTAGTCAAGCACGGTGCAGGAAACATTCGTGACCAGAATTAAAGTAATAAGTACCGAGATTGAAAATAGAATAAACTATAAATTTTAACAGAATTTGAATAGAAACATGTAAGTTAGCAGTCCGCTGTCACCTCGAAGCTTCCCATCTCGTCAAGAGTTACTGACGTCTGAGGGTCCACCATAATTATTGAGCTACCGCTTTAGGTTGCTGAGTTGCTATGCTCGCTTGTGGAAAGCTTCACATCTATCCCTTGCTTTTGAAGGTTCTCCTCAACTATTTAATGAATAGTAGAATCCAGTCACATTAGATCTATTTCCAATGGCACAAACCTTGCCAAATTTTATTCCGTGGATCGATTATTGAATTAGCTTGGATTTATACGTCTTACAAAGTAATCTCTGGCTCTTGAACTTCGTTTGTGGTACTGTGAAGCTGTTAATTGAATCTAGTCTCCATCCCTTCGCCCTCTCCCTAGCTAACATCCCTTCCAGTTCGACACATGACAACCCTTCTTTTCTCCTACTATTATAACGCATTTCAGGTACCTCTCGTATATTATATCCAACTGCGATTCCAATCCATCCTGTTCTTAGAATAAACCAAGTGCAATGTACATAGAACCTCAGAACCATCCATCCACTGTCTCTACACAGTATGTTTAGCTCAAACTGCCTAAAGAAAATGCATCCCTTACAAAAAGTGACTAAATTAATAAGAAAAAAGTCCTGCTCAAGTATCATCAACCAGTAATTAAGCAGAATACATTGTTGATGTGTAGTCCGTCAATAAGCGCGACGACACTTCATATTATACCAACCGTTCGCCATTAGCTTATGATATTCTTTCCCCATTACGGGACGCCAGTACAATCATTTCATCTCTTTTCTATTAGACGTCTATTCATTTAGGACATACTTCTTCTGCACTCCTACCCATCCCATTCATGATAATGAATGAACCACTCTAGCAGAAATAAGGTCCTCCTAACTGAGAATGGACATACAACACATTCATGCAAAGGCTATAAGTCTTCCTAGAAGCCATTTTTTTTTTTCGTTTGTATCAACAACCCTTTATCTCTTCCATGAACCTCTAAGTGTGATTGTTAACCATGTAGACGATCTCACCCTTTTACAACTTCTTCAACATAGATACTCAACTAGCCGACCCTGGACACAAACAATCACACACTGAGTCCATTCAGTTCTAAAAATGTTATTTACGTCTCCCATCAAATTATATTCCATCAATTCACAATAGTAGTGATTGACTTCCACTCATTTCTACTTAACAAGATGAAGCATGATTTCCTTTCGTCTTGTTTCCATTATACTGAGAATAGGTTCCTTACTTCGGTTGTGTCACAAACTGATTTCTATGGTGTTATAGGACACTAGGGACGAGAACAAATAGATTCGCAGAATCACACAGGCATATCCGAGTAAGCCTCTCAAAACAGGCATTTCTTCCTATGCGGTATCCGTAACACGCTGTCGCTTGCAATTGTTCTTAGTTGTACTATAGTATCGGAAATGCCTCTAAAACTCTATCTGTTGCCCGGACCCAGTACTAGATGATCAAAATCGAAATAATAAATGTGCACTTCGACATAAAATATTACCACACCCAGTAAACATTGACTCTATATCCTTACAGCGGACGAGAAGAGTGTAGGCCTCGAAATATTCACTCTATTTCATATGAAAGCTCGAAACTAATAGTATCCTCCAAGGACAAGTCTGGCTTTTCTGTTATGTTCTAAATGACACTGTAACAATAACAAAAGCATAACTCGATTAATTTTAGGGACGGATTCGAATTATTATACGGTCGCTAATCTGGCGAATTGCGCGTCGCTAATATACAATATCAAAGGCATCGGAATTTAGAAGCAGCTATGTCTATATTAATGCACATTCTCAGAAACTATCATAGCACACTACATAATGGTATAAAATGTAATATATCGGAAATAATGGTAGCAAAAATATATAAATAGAATCAACACAACATCTATAACACAACCTCCAAGACGTACATGTATACATACCTTGACAAATAGTCGTAAAACATAAGAACTGTAGAAGAGATATCTATATCAACTAAAGTGTAATGAATTGTTGTCTTTCTCAGCAGAGCTACTCGGGCCTTGTTT
>SNQN01011886.1:0-14188 GCA_008642245.1 Bassia scoparia | reverse complement strand
TAGATTTCGACGTTATACAAGTGGAGCAATTACGACCTTACTTCTTAATAGGGTTGGCCCTAAAGGTTGGTTGTAGTTGTAATGGCCTAGGACCCAAATCAATAGGGCCCAAAATAAAGAATTGCATTAATTTCCTTTCTTTTACTCATTTTTATTGCTTTTTTTTTCTCAACACCATCTTAATAAACTTCCCAACAATCATCAACAAAACTTGAATAAATTTAACGCATAAAAAAGGTAATGCTAATATTAATACTTCATCCATTTCTTTTAGTGAAAACTTTGGGAGTGACTCAGTTTCATAGACAAAAATTTGTTGTGAGTGTGAAAGTGAAAGAGAGTGAAAGAAAGACATGTGATTAAGAGAGATATAGGAAAAAATGACATGCAAAGATGAAAAAAAAATAATTTTTACTAATTTGATATTTTTAAATTTGACAAAATTTTCCGGTAAAAAGAAACGGAGGAAGTATATATAAGCATTTAAAATATCTTCCACTAATCAGTTAAATTCTCTATACATCTTTCTAATCACTTGGTCCCATTAATTAATTTATTATTTTATTATTTCTCTCCTCTCAAAAAATTGTCAAGCCGATTTTTCAAATTAATGTGAGTTAAAAAACAAACGGGAGGAAGTTTTTCAAACAAGTTAGTTAACAAATACATAACCAACTGATCTTGGCATGGAGTGAGATTGTTCACATTGCCTCTTAATCATGAGGCGAGGGGTTCAAATCCTAACCCGTGGGAATGAAAAGTGAACCTTCATCAACTACTCTTTCCCTTAGGTGCAGCATCCAGGATGAGGGAATTAGTCACTCTGGCAGTGTTCCTTGGTTGTTGACCCAAAAAATGGCAAATACGAAGTACYGAGTACATGCTAATTATAGTCTTGTAGATTAACTGCATGCGCTGGCCCAGTTGGTGGAATTAATACTTATTGAACCCCAATAGGTCTATTATGGTCCCGGGATCATGTGGTRCCTGGCAAATGTTCATTTTCAAAACTAGAAATGTTCATTTCCGAAAATAGAAATGTTCATTTCCAAAAATACAAGTGTTCATTTTCAGATATGAACATTTACACTTGAAAATGAACATTTTATATGTTGAGATGAACATTCCTAGTTTTATAAATGAACATTTGCCCGGGACCATAATAGAATTTGCGATTGAACCCAGCTTCAACTCAGCCCAACTCAGCCCAATTCAAAAGGATTTAAAACAGTAAGTCTATTATGGTCTCGGAACCATGTTTTTCATCATGGTCCCGGGTAAATGTTCATTTCCGAAAATAGAAATGTTCATTTTCGAAAATACAAGTATTCATTTTCAGATATGAACATTTACATTTGAAAATGAACATTTTACATGTTGAGATGAATATTTCTAATTTCGGAAATGAATATTTGCCCGATGAGGATCATGGTCCCGGGATTATAGTAGAATTTGCGGATTTCAAAAAAGAAAAAGGGATTTTCTACATGGTACCCCTGTAAATTTGCGTTTTCCATGAAATACCCCCGTTTTTTTTGCCCTCTATATTGTACCCCTCAATTTTGAAAACTTTACACATTATAACCTTAATGATTTAATTTAACATAACTAGGGTTAAACTAAGGTTAATTTTAATTTTTTTAAAAATAAAATATAAATAAAAAAACAACCACCACCACTTTCCAACCACTTGCCGTCACAACCAGCCTCACTCCACCGCCACTGCACCCACAACCAGCCCCCTTCGCCGCCACAACAGCCCACACTCCACCGCCACTGCATCGCCACCCTTCGAAACCCATAATTCATTTCAAAACCCTAAATCAATTCAAAATTCTAATTAATTCAAAAACCCTTAAATCAATTCATAAATCAACTTAGAGTTTGATTCGTTATAGTTTAATTGCAAAATAGTGTTTTCAATTGTGAATTAGGCTTCAATTGGTATGTTCACGAATGGGGTTTTATTTGGGTGTCGCGAATTGGGGTTTTGGATTAGGGGAGGGGGTTCGATTAGGTTGGGTTTTTATTTGGGGGTGTTCGCGAGGGTGGTGGGAGGCTGCGAGGGTGGGTCGAGGGTGGCTCGCGAATTGGAGGGATTCGATTGGGTGGGCTGCGAGGGTGGGGTTGATTGGCGTTTGGTTCGAAGGTGGCTCACGAATTGGGTGGGGTTTGAGGGTGGTTCGCGGTGTTGGCGGCGGTGGTTCGTGGTTCGCGGCGGCGTTGTCGTTGGTGATGATGGGTGGTGGTGGTTGTGGGAGTAGGGGTAGGGTGGTGGTTGTTTTYATTATTTGTTTTTTTAAAAAACAAAATTAAAAAAAAAATTAAACTTAACCATGAGTGGTTAAGTTAACCATGAAGGTTATAAGATAGAAAGGTTACATAATATAAGGGTACAATATAGAGGGCAAAAAAAACGGGGGTATTTCATGGAAAACACAAATTTACAGGGGTACCATGTAGAAAATCCCAAAGAAAAATATATAATTCTAATTTCTGAAACAGATTTTTCATTTTCGGTCCAAAATTCCTCGTTGGTCATTTCTCTCTCTTCGACATATCCGCTGCTGCTTGCTATGTGCTGTGTTGATCCTTGAGTCAGAATGAGAATCAGTATCACAGTAAGTGAATTAATTGTTTAGAATTGAATTTGCAATTTGATGACGATCATTAGTTATGCAGGTTTTGATTGAAATTCAGTAACATAGATTTTTTTTTTTATATCATCATGTTTTGTGGAATTCCAACATATAATTGAATTCTTGTGCATTCAAATTTTTACAGAAATTACAGTTAATTTGAACTTGAGCATTCAATTCATTCATAGCAGTTTTTTTTTTATGACATTGTTCATTTGCGTGATGTTTCATTGGATAAAAATCAAATTTTGAAGTTTGAACCCAAATTGATCTCAATTCAAACAGTTGAAACACTAAATGGCAAAGCAAGCTTCAACTCTATTTCTTGAAGAATGGCTTAGGAGCAGTATAAGAGAATTCATTAGCGACGATAAAAATTCGGGACGCTTTGTTAATGTGTCAGCTCGGACAATAATTGAGGGATTTAGATTTTATGGAGTTGGAAAAAACTCCACCGGTAGAGTTTGTGCACTATCAACCATTGATTAAAAAACCAATTATTCATAATTTACATTCCTAAAATCTATACTATTTTTTCTCATTAAAATATGTCTTTTAATTTTTTATTCTAATCAATACAAACCTTTGATTTAAAATTGTATGACTGAAATTCAACTCTTAAATTTTTTCAATATGAAATTTATCACGACAACAGTATACAATATGTTTTTTCAAGCCTTTTTGTTTGTTTTCACCTTCAATCCGATCGTATCTCACTTATCTCCATTGTAGGAGCATATATATTTTTTGTTAGGTTTGATGAAATGCATGTAGCTAGCTTAGGTCGAGCATACCTCTAACCGAGCTTGAGTTGACTGAGCTTCTCAAGCTATTCTCCTACTTTTTAAGTTCTCAATAATGAGATCATGCACACGGTTAAGTATTAAATTGAGCTCAAGTTGAGTTCACTATAGTTCTATCTCAATCCATGCAATATGCATGCAACCCTAATGGCTTCTATTTTTTTAAAAAAAAAAAAAAAAATTTGACAAGCTAATGGCTTCTATAATTAAATTTAAATAATGTGTACAGTGGACCCAGGAATTTCTGCCAACAAAATATAACTAAATACTACTAAAATCTTATTAATTTGTTACAATAATTTTCGACGGGTTCTCATGATTTGATATCGATTCTTGATATCTTTCATTTTAGCATTCATAAACAAATCACTCTCCAAATAAGGAATCAAACAATCATTCAACATTTGATCTCCCATGCTATTCTGCAATTTGTGTTTCACTTGGTTATTTCCGAAAATACCCTTTCCACACCAGCGTAATTGAAGTGTAGCTGAGAAATTTTAGTTAATCGTGATTTTGTGTTGTTGGGATTTGGGGATGAGATGGAAAAAAAATAAAAAAAGAAGTATGTAAGGGGAATCGAACACCCAACCTCATGACATTTTACCTCAAACTAACAAAACTCACTCATCACTGATCTAAGGTAAGATCAAACAATTTTATCTAATATAATATGTTCTCACTTTTTTAAAACCATATTTACACGATTTTTTTTATTTTTTTAAAAAACCCAATATTTTTTGGACCTCATGATGTTGAGTCAGTTGACCCACCAGGACAACAAGCAGACCAGTTCGTCACTGAATGTGTATGTGTTAGTTAGATTAAAATGTATATATAGATTTTAATTATTATAATATAATTTTTTTAAAACAATTATTGCATCTTATACTCTTTTAGACTACATTAGATTTTTGTATATCAATTCGATTCAATCCAATTTAATTAAATAAAATAGTGCAATCAATCAACCAACCAATGTAATCGTTTCTGGTCTTCTTAGGGTTTCTATCTAGAAAGTTGAATAGTATTTTAATTAGTGCAAGGGTCGGCTCAACCAATGCTTTTAAACTTCTTTTTTAAAACAATGAGATTGATTTTTGAATTGGTATATCACGGGAATAAATTGCAAAGTGTGAAGAACAAAGGCAGTAGCAACGGAGTTAAGCCTAATGGAGGATACTAAACTTTGATAGTAATTGCATGCAGTTTAAATTTGAGTACTCAACTTTCAAAACTTGCAGTTTGGGTACTCAAACATAACACTGTTAGTAATTCGAAAATGTAGCGACTATACTTTAGATGTGTGTGGACTCTTAGATAAATTTTTGGCTCAAGTGAGAGGAGACTCAGAAGAGAGATAGATATAACGTTATACAAAAAAATGTAGCTAGTGAATAGAAAGTGTAGTTAGTAATTTGAAACGGAGAAGGTAACACAATTCACAGTTTATTTATATACTTGGTATAAGATAGAATTGTGTACATATCTTTTAAAAACAAGGCACAAGAGTTACAGAACATCTCATCACTGGTGCCTTTAATCATATCATTAATCATCAACATAAACTTAGTAAATTAAGTTGGAATTGAAGTACAACAGTTTGATTTTAGTAGTAGCTTAAAACAAGACATACATAGTAGCATACTAGGATACGACATATATATTGATATATATATATATATATATTCATGATTAAACCTGAGCAGAAACGTCAGTAGGAGCAAATCCAAAGTGATTGCCCTTCGTCTCCACAGAAACGTCAGTAGGAGCCAAGCGTGGATTATCCAGCAGGGTACAATACTGTCCAATGTCATCTTTCATGAAGGCGTCAAGGAAAGCCACCATAATCCCACCCAATGTTCTTCTCATAACATCTTTCGACCCAATTCCACCAACACAAGACAAGGACGCATAATAGTCTACAATACTTAAATCATCATCTAACATTTGCAGATGACCATATTCCTCAATCACGAAATGTGAACCGTCGTTGCACTCATTGAAAAACTCTTGATGGTTGACTGTCAATGGCGCGCAAGGAATGGTCCCGTAGCTACCTAGTCCGGTGCCAATTACCGTGACTGGAATCGATAAATCGAATGAGTTATTTTGGTACGTCAACACGTACGGAGTTGTTCTTATAATATCGATGAAGGGTAGTTTTAGTCCAGCAACAGGGTCTACACCAATGAGAGCGGATATTTTGAGGGAAAGTTTAATGGTTTTGGGAATGCCAAGTGCAAGAGCAAATGCTGATTTTCCGCCTCTACTATGCCCTGAAATCGCAAGCCTGTTTAAATCGGCTGTCACTTGATCACTCACTTCATTGTTTAGAACGTTTTGTAGGTTTGAGGGGAACCAGTTTATCGCGGTTGCTGCCATTTCGATCTCCTCTGTTTGATCAAATAGAATGAACTGATCGAATGTCGGGTAGAGCTGAGGAAATACAAAACATATTGATATTACTACCGAATGAAAAGCTAACAAAATATATAAGGTAGCTAAAAGTATGAATATTAAAAATCACATAAACATTAATTACATTGGCAGATGAGCTTATCTTATAAATATGAGTGCTAGCAAATAAAATTACTTTCAATATTTAGGTACGGTTCTCGTGAACTAAAATTTGTTGAACTGAACTTATTTCTACTGATCGAACTCATAAAGTTATTTTTAGTGAAACCTTAATAATAATATAACAAATGAGCTTTTACAATAAATTTCCTACCACTTCTTTATTTCTTTTAAAATACGGAGTAGTTTATATAATTTATTTATTATCGTGTGATCAATATTCACACCCTATCTCCAATCAATTCATGATTTCATTCAATTCTCCAATCTAGCAAGAAATGACCGGGTTGAAAAGGAGAAATCAATACCATATGTCCATGTGCGCGTGATGTGTATGGGGAGGAAGTCCAAAAGCTTAAAAATGAAACACGACCAATTAAGTGACCCAAAAATCTTACTTTCATTGAATTTTCATTCGTCAATTTTACTTTAAATTTATTGTACACATAACAATATTCTATCATATTGTGTCAAGGGTCAACATTCAAACATTTTTCGAGCAACAAAACATGTGAATGAAAATAAAATTTACCCGAGGAGCAGCCACCACAATATAGCCATGCGAAGCTATGTGTGTAAGGAGTTGAGAATAATCCGTATTAGAAAGATAGGTGCCAATAATAAAAAAGAGTACAGGGTACAATCCAGCCTCTGTTGGTGAAAGAATGAGCAAAGGCTCCAAAGCTAAATCACAGCCAAAGTCGTACACGCTAATAGGGTTTGAAACTGTGTAGTTTCCTGGTTCAAAAATTGTAAGTTTTTCTGAAATAGGAGGAGGACAATGAGAAGTTTTTTCTAGCAATAACGTTGAGGAGAATAATTGAGCTTCAGAGTAGTAGTATAGCATGGCTAGCACACTTAGAACTATTAGTAGACCAGAATTGCCTGCCATTTTACTACTTGTCTTATTTTTACGTGATTGTATGATATGCTACTTGTGAATTGCTCTTTTGCACCAACCATCTTATTTATAATACCTAAGAATCCAAAAAAAAAAAAATTCCCTTTCTTTTTTAATTTCTAAAAATGAAATGAAAATGAAGTCAATCCAAATCATTCGTCGTTCCACTAAAAAGGCGATCTTTGCAAATAACTGTCATCAATAAAAAAAAATTATCCTCAACAGCCACGAATCCCGTCTTTCCTTTGTTGACCACTGCCAAAGGGAATTTAACACTCTTTGACAGTGGTCAAACTCCCTTTGCAGTGGTCAACAAAGGAAAGGGGATTTGTGGACAAATTTTTTTATTGATGACAGTTATTTGCAAAGGTATCGCCTTTTTAGTGGGAGTTGTGGACAAATTTTCCTTCCAATAATTACATATTTGCATGTTTTCAAAAATGGTAAAACAGATTATATGATAAGCATGCATGCGTATTGCGATTTGCCAAGTGGTACGTCCCTTTTTGACGCCATGCATAAATAATGCGTGTTATAAACTCTGCCAAGCAAGTAGATTTCAATCAATTCTAACCGTTGATTTTGTAATCAATGACTTATATTTTCTTTCTCAAAATCCCTTTATCCTTTTTCAAAAATTACTCTCATATTTATTACTACTAGTGGCACACGGCGCGCGAATGCGCGCCGTGTTCCACGTTGTAATATTTTAAAAGTATTATATTAACTTATATATTTAATTGATAATTATTTTTGTTTTGAAATTTTGGGAAATTTAATGGTTTAGATTCAATTTATATTGAGATTTAATTGCGACTTCTATTCTGAAAATTGTATACATGCGCATCACATTCCACCTTGTTATAAACGTAATGAATAATAATTAAGGTCACACTTAAAATATATTGGAATGTCATAAAACATAGCTAACAACATAATTAATGGTAACAAGAGCAGCATTTGAACATGATAAAATTGAAGCTTTTATTTACTTATTTTTATTGAATTTTGAGTGCAATTTTTAAACCTCTTTGTTATTTTTAAACTTTTTGTGAACGCAATTGGTGACAAAGGATCTTCGTTTAGATGAAATTGAAATGTTTGAGAAAGGCCCTTGGTCTATATGAAATTTGTGAGCGCGACCACCATGGTCTTGATGAAATTGAAACTTTTATTAACCTATTTTTAATTATACGAATTTTGAACGCAATCTTGGTCACCTATATCTTTGTACATAGGATATTTCTTCAAATTGAAATATATTTTTTCCATAAGTTTAACAACATATTCTTCCTAATGATACCTTGGATATTCCTTTTTTTCCCCTTTGTCCCGCATCATACTATTCCTTTTATTYAAACTATTCATATTTCATCTTTTCCCTATTGGATGAACCTTTTGGGGTTTTCCTAAATCCAATAAGTTTACAACAAAATTTGCTTTTTAGTTAGCTTATGGTTTCGCCTCCCTTCCCCTAYTATGAGAATTTAAATGGTTATTAAATTTAAATATTTTCCCATGCTTAACTTTTCCTTTGGAAATTACTGCATCATAGTGTCCCCATTCAAGATTTTCTCATTATTCGTCATTTGAATGTTCTTGTCAATAAGTCGTCCTCTGTGTSTTTCTTRCCCTTAATTTACAAGTCATTTTTTTACACTTTCCTTTTATTTTACCTATTCAGGATTACCCTAAGATCATTGTTTGGTTTGTGTTTTGCCCCTCTTCCGTTCTCTATTAGACATAGTCACAATTATTTATCTTTTTGTATGTATAAACTTATTTACCTTCATAAGAGTATTTGAAAATGTCGTAATACTGTCATTTTTTATTGTCAACCTTTCTATCCCCTCCCTACTTAGGCTACTATTTATTCGTGCTATTCATTCCTACTCTACATGGTCTTATTGCTTCTCAATCAATTCATTTCTAATACTTCGTATAAACATGTGCAATAATAAATAATACTCCAAATTACTTTACAAAAAAATAGGGATATTTCCAATGGTAAATTGGTAATCATGAGTTTTGGTCAATTTCAATGGTAACCATGAGTTTTTTTAATCCCTAAAATAACTAACTTAGCCTTGTTTCCTAATTATAGATACAAACTCTACTCACTAAGTCACAATCATGGGAACAACTATACAAATCACCTACCTAAGAGCACCACTAACGACACTCTCCAACAAGTTCTCCAAAGAGAAAAATTTGAGAGCCAACTTTACCCCAACAATGATACTCTCCAATTACTCTCTCAATATTCTCCATGGAGAGAACTTAGAAGAAAGCTTTCCCCCAAGAGCATTGAGAGAGCATGCTCTAAGCACTATAAAACGACATGTGACATATTCAAGTTATCCATTAGTGTGCATGTGTTTCAAAAGACGAGCAAGAAGATGGATTAGTACAATGGTTACACGTTTTTAAAAAATCAAAATCCAATGTCAAAGCTCAATTACAATCTAATCAACTGAACAAAATTCTTATTTTACATCAAAGATATATTGAATGGACTGTGCTAAACATACAACTATGCAAGTGATTATCAGGCCACATGGGGAAAAAAAGAAAATTTTACTACAGAAATATACAGGTATAAACAACTAATTAACTTCGTCGCAGGAATGGTCAATTCAAAAATAGGTTCCTTCAATTATTACAGCAGCAAGCTCCTGATAAGAAACAAAGTATTAGTTATTTATCGGAAATTTTTTAAGGGATAATGTARCAGAATCTATTGCTAGGAAATAAAAGAAGACTATAACAGGGTCTCTCAGGGCCCTAAAATACATTAAGTCTTGGAAGAATTCAGAATGCAAGAATGAAAAAATCAACAAAGGTCAATTAAACATAATTAACAACAGACACGAAGTAGGGAAACAATTTTTAAATCAATGAGCCAATAATTACTTAGTCTATATTCTTATAGTCTATAGTGAACTTATAAGCAGAACACTATTTTCCTTCTCATTGAACGAGAAGGAAAATAGCGTTCTGCTTAAAAGTCTATACTCTATAGTGACCTTACAGCAACACCAATCAGAGGGCTATCACTATGTTCCCAGAATGCAACAAAACACACAACAGCTTCTGTATAGTGTGTGGTCTCCAATAAACATTCAATCACATTACTAAACAATTATATAACAAAGAATAAATCAAGTGATTGAGGCATTTACAAAAATTAATCAGAGTAACTAAGACTGAGTAGATAATATTATTGCTATGAAAAAGCAGATGCTAAATGATGGAAAACAAGAAACTGGAAAGACCACTTAACTCCGAGTGAAGATGGAGGAAATTATATACAAAATCAAGGCCATAAACTTMTTTCATATGTCTAAACAAACCCATGTCAGAACCCCAATATTCTTTCCTATACACCAATATTCCTATATGTTAATATTTCACAAAGCATATATTACTTCAATGAAATTACAGAACCTACTGTAATGAAGATACTCTGCCTAACAAGAATGTCTTAAGCCACTTAGGCGAGTGGTAAGCATAAACCTCATGCGGATAACTTGGTTATAGCTGGTGTCAAAGTAAGAATATATTTTAATGATCTTCAGCACTTATCATTATCCAAATAAAAGATCAGTTGCAAATTGGTAAGCCAAACTCCGAAAAAAATACTCAAGGCTTATGCTATAAATTAACTCAAACACAATAACTTTCAAAAGGTTCAACTGGTTAAAAATGAATTCAGCAAGAAATTATTTTAAAAGTTGTATAAAAGGATCAATCAATCTCAAGGCCATCAATAAAGTACAATTCTTCAACTTCCTACACGCGAGGGCTTCTTAATCTATCACTTTTCTAAATGCCTCTCTATCTACATTCTTTTCCATTTTATTTCATCACCACGATATCTTGCTACTCCTAGCTACAAGGTTAAACGAACTAATTGAGTGCTCCTCCATGATTGCCCTTACAGTAAATATCATGTAACTAACTTCAGTTATGAGTATTATAACCCAACTGCCCTTGCTTTATTTCCTTCCCAGTATATGCGAACGACCGATAAGGTTTTTGTTAGTTCCTCAAAGCTTTAGAAAAGATGAAAAGGTTGCTTCTTTGGTAACCTAGAGGTGAGAAACCAGCAAAATATGCAGGCAAACCTTCTCCATGTAAGGAATATAAAGTTATACTTTTGAGTAAGTTGTAGCATTGGAGACATAGAGTAAGGTTTAGCATATATTAAGGGAAGTATCTTTATTAAATATCACTAATATGCGGCGGATCATGATAAGGCATCATCATTTCTGTTTATAACAAAATTGTTATACATGGGATGCCACCTTGCTGTTATTAATCAATTCTTTATTACTTTGTGAACAATAATCGAGTTCACAATCACATTAGCATATGATCAATTTAACACCTGAATGTCCTGATTTAAGCCAAACACATAAAAGGGCATTTAGAGATAATATCAAATTAACAACCCATTTTTACAAACATACCTTAAGTTAAAGAGCACTTGAATACTTTCTTTATGGAACAGAAAATGATGCACATTAAAAGTAAGATTGACACAATCAAGGAACATGAAAGGGGATGTATAAACTCTCAAAGAATCTAGCTAGATAACTTAGATTGATCTTGTCATGACATAAATAAAATACCTGAATTTGTTGCTCAAGGAAATTTTTTTGCAAGTCGGCCGAAAGATGACTGTTTTCCTCTCTCGTATCAACATCAGGTGCTTGGACAGGGGAAACATCAAAAGAAGGTAATTGTGTAAAATTCATTTGCTCTGTGAAAATCAATTGTTGACGCTGAATTACTGAAGTTGTCCAATCGAACCCTGCATCTCATCAGAATTTGCATTCAATTTATACTAATACTTTTGTTTAGATAGAATTAGAAGGAAAAAAGGAGGGGAGAGAAAACAAAGGGGGCAATCCATTGTTTGGATAAAGGATCTCCCTCCTCTAAGAAGCACAATACTTCCGAAATTGGAGAAATTTGGACACAAAATGGGCCTCTCCTTTCTCCTCCCTTTTTCTACCTATCCCCTGTCCTTTCCCAATTTCTTCCCAATTTTGGTGGTGTCAACTTCTGGTAGCCAGATTATTAATAATTGTTTGTGTTTATAACCAAATAAGCCTGAGTTATTTTAAGAGCTTGTATACTTCTGCTTGAAGGGTCACTTGAGTTCTACTTTTTTTTGTAGAAGTTATTAATCTTACTAATAAGCATTAATCAAAACCTACAGAGTTACAGCTTTGTCGAACTCTTCCTTGATGAATATAAAGAGAACAAATAAAGTAAGGACGTATAAATATCCAAGAGCCATAACAAATGTACAGTAAAGAGCAACTATGAGTGCAAAACACAACAATTAGCTAACCTTATTCGCCAGATCTTCATTACAGTTGGATTATTGTTCCGACTTTCAAAATAGAGACCATATATCCCTGTAGGCTTCAGAGCTTTCGCCAGTTGGGTAACCCATATCAACCAACTAATTTTAATATGGTCCTACGACTCCTATCTTACATGGTATCCAACTTCTTCCCCTGCAAAACAGAATTCATTTGTCTAAACATTTACATCTAGTGGCATATTGCAAACATATCACAACTTACAAGCTATGTCCTATTAACACGAAAAGGTAACAAGTAGAGAAATCATCAAAAAAAAGCAAGTAACAATCGAACCATATAAATCCTCGCATATGAATTGTAAAAGCTATTCACATTTAGATTTAACAAAGACAGTGATTCAGTGAAGCAGTAACAAAAAGGCCCACCTAAATTCTACTAATTGAATTCATTAAAAATCGAATTTGCAAATATGAAAAATCCCAATTCTGTTGAATAAAATCGAAAACCCTAAATTTGTTGAACGAAATCGAAAACCCTAAATTTGTTGAATTTTGGATTTTCGATAATCCCAATTCAAAAACCCCAATTTGGTTGAACAAAATCGAAAACCCTAAATTTGTTGGATTTGGGGTTTGGGATTTTCGATAATCCTAAATTCAAACCACAACAACCCAAAACACCAGCTTTAAAATAACAAAAAGACGACTCGTGAATAACCCCAAAAACAACAATCAAACCACACCAAATTCAATTTTAACCAACCAAGCAAACAATAGACTAACCTCATGCCACAAACATCCCCACCGATGAAGCATCCCAGCTCGAACATCCAAAGAGGGGTGCATGGTTCGCAGGCCGCAGCACGAACAAAATCGTATCAGTGAAGCATGCCAAAAAGAGAAAGAGATGAAAATCGTATCAGCAACATAGAGAGAGAAAGAGATGAAAATGGAAGCATTTGGTGGGATGAATGAATGCAACGCGTAGAAACCAATTCGTATCACAATTCGTATCAATGAAGCTTGCTTGCCACACGTGTAATAATATCCATTGAAGATTGAATGAAATGGCAAAGTGTAAATTTAAAGCAAAGGAAGGGCAATGCAGTAATTAACATTTGGAGGAAAACTAAAACTCCCACATTTAAGTGGGATAGGATAGGATTTATTTATTTTCCACAATTTTGAGCCTTTAATTATAAAATATGTGATTAAGGAGTTAAGGACCACCACCTTAATTTGCATATCAGTAGCTTAACCATGCAAAACCCCATCAACGTGCAACACGAACACCACCATCCTATCTTCACATAGATCCATCGCATATTCACATGGATTTCTCATTGATAAGGTTTGTTCTCTTCAATTTCTCAAAACTTATTTATACTTATTAAAAGTACAGAAGGTATTGTATGCATTAGATATACAATAAATTTATTGTGCATCAAGCATATAGTTACTCTTTATATCAATATAGTGACCCATTTTCACTTTAGATCAATATAGTGATAAATAATAAGGGTCACTATATTGATAAAAATGGTTACTATATTAATCAAAAGGGTCGCTATAATCTGATGCACAGTAAATTTATTGTGCATCCGATGTAACGACCCAATACTTTATCTTAAAAGTAATGATAAATATGTTATTTTCAACTTATCTATATCTAGTCTCTGTCCTCGTCAACTTATTTCAATAAATTTCTGTTAGGAATATATATAAGAGATAAATAAGAAAAATATATCGTGTGTAATATATTTTTCATATGAATAGGATATGATAGAATATTGTTAGTAATTTGTTAGGATATTATATTGTGGGAAAATTGTTTCCTTTATTAATCATCTTATGCTTGTATAAATAGCTAAGAATTTATGAATAATACGACATCAGAATTTATTTTTTTTAACACAAGGAAACGAGG
>SNQN01011884.1:0-17624 GCA_008642245.1 Bassia scoparia | reverse complement strand
TTGAAAAAACCGAAAAAATATAAATTGAGAATATTACTTAAGAAAAAAAATAAATTGGCACTTGTACGTTATAATCCATATTATTCGATAGCTAACCAATCAAGATGAAAAATGAAAGAACTGAGTCTGATAATAACGTACAATTCAATGATAAGTCATATCCTACATTCATTTCGATAAGACAGTCATGTATTTTCCGTCCACGTATTAAATCGACTTAAACAATTACATTAACCCATAAAATGATCACCTTTTAATAGTGAACAGCTCAAAGTCAAGTGTCAGCTCTTGCCAAAACGAAATAAAGTGTAACTTTCAATTAATCTTAATCAACAGTTCTTTGATCTCAGATTAGGCCATGTTCTCCAAAATAAACAGAATTGGTCAAAGGTTGGTTAATCATTCAAGAGTATTGATTTAATATTTTTTCTCCCTTAAATTAATTTAGTTATTAGAAAAAAGTCTATTTCAATTTCAAGTATACTGTCCCACAAATTTGGAAGGCCTTGATTCATTGGATGTTAAGCTATTCATTGCTTTTCAAGTAAATTATTATATTCATCATTCTATGATTAGGGAAACTTTTTAATAAAGGTTTGTCATGGATTTATCTAATGAAATAAATACTTCCATATATATTTTTAAATTAAAAAGTCGTTTATTATTTTAAAAAGCTTCTTTTGTTTAATGTAATTCGTTAATTGACCAACACTGTTATTATAAGCTCTATAACGGTACGATCAGCATAGAAGTTAGTTTGAATGCTTTTAGAGTCACCAAAGTACTATACCATAATTTCTTTATAAGTACAAGTATCTAAATTTCTATTTATAAGTATCTAATTGTAATTATAAAAAACCAACTTGTAGAGATGATAAGAAAATTCATATGTTGGTTTGAAAATTTTGAATAGTAATACATGCATAGAATAACATGTTGTGTAGGTGCAACTTAGACTTGCAATGGTGTGCAAAGTCAATAAATCTAGATAAATATGAGTTGTGCTTAGGCGAAAATTAGGATATTGAAAAATGTAATACTGAACGATGTACGAACATGTCAATTTATTTTTATGCATTATAACCATAGGTCAAGTTCATTGACAAGCCAACCAATGACCAATGAGTGCAAATAAAGTTTACATTACCACATTGGATTGATGGAAGGTTAATCTATGGTATAAAACTAGCATGTTTTTAACATTTTGAGGAAAAACTACTAACTACAAGTTCATGGAATGCCTTATATACCAACTTATATGAGCTTTACTTATTATCATAATCCAAAATTCCATTAAAATTTGCCAAAAATAGACCCAGTCAAACCCAATGAATGTAAAATTCTCTCTACATGCATGTTCGATTGATCCTTTGTGAATTCACATTGACAATCCAAATCAGATTTTTTAACGTGCAATTAGATTTATTTTACTTGATTGAAACCTTGCTAAATCAACTAGGTCTAGTACAGTATTTTAGAAGTAGGAGAAATGGTAAGGGTAAATCTTCACCATACATCTGACTTAAAAAGCGTTACTATTGAGTTGATTACTACTAATTTGTAAGATGTTGAATCTTACCACTAAAAACAACCTAAACTTATAATATTGAGCTAGTGTTTCATTGAACAAAACACGTTAGATACTCCTATTTAGTTTCTTCTTCATACATCCTATATAAAACGGTCACATATATGTGACATTATAAAGAACACAATAATTACAATATTCGACTCACAATAGAAGTGTCATATAATATCCGGGCACCAGTCAAATATAGACATGTGTTAGGCGGCCATTATTTGGGATGCATAAAGATCAGGATCGAATCACCAGCAATACCAAACAGAATGAGCGACAGTATATATTCACTGAATATGACAATACTACTAAATCAAATGTAGTGAGTCCAGTGAAGTCATGCATTATACCCATTTACCAACACCGGTCGTATAATCAATCGATAGAGAGTTTTGCTGTTTTTACGAGAGTTATTGGTTCAACCCATGAAAATTCAGAAGCCTGTGTTGAAAGATCTTTTTCACTTTAACACGATTTTAGATAAAATGAGATATATTTTGGATGAATGCATTACCAGGTTTAAAGGAGTCCATTTCCCTTCATCTAGTGGTTTGATATCATGCTAACTAAATATAAAAATTGTAAATTCCCTATTTTCCTTTAATTCATTCTCAACCACTAGATTAAGAAAACTGGAAGATTCCAGTACTCGTTAAAGACATTACATCACTTTGCCCCCAAGCTCCCTACACACCCACATGCTCAACTTTACTCGATCACTGCAACTGACACCGCCTTCAAATTATTGAAACATCCTTTGTTTTCATTCTTCCTTTTTCCTTCTTTAATAATAAAATAATATTGGTGTCACTAATTTATTTTTAAGAGCCTTTTTTTAATGCTTATCACAAACATTCTTTATGTCATGAAACATTACATGATTATTAAACGTTTGTTGCACCAAAGATAATGGAATATGTGTTAATTTATAATGAGGTTGAGGAAAAAAACATGCAATGTTCGATTTAATTACAAGAAAGAAACAGTTCTATATCTCACAAAATAATACTCCTTTGTATACATTTAATTTGAAATAAATTAAGAAGTACGATAATTTATTTTCAAAAAATCAAACATACAAGAGTAATGGTTTTTTTTCCTATTTTAAATTATAATTAATGAAAAATCTTAAGCAAACACGCCAGATATCAAGCAGCTACAAATTGAAACAAAACATAATAGATACAAATGTTTTTGTCATTAAGTGCACAATTCGAAAATCTAATTATATTATTATATAACCATTGCATGAAATCAATAAATTCTGGTGAATTCGTGAATCACAACATCAACAAGTACAAAACTATGATATAAACATATTAACATTTCGCAATCTCTCAAAACATAGGGTCGACTACATAAACCACGGAATATATATAAGGAAATTACTCATCTAAAAAGAATACACATTGGTAGCAATGATATATTATGCACACCCTTATGATGGAGTCACAGAATAACACTGAGCTAGTGAGCTCACTGGTCTGCCGTAGGTAATAGACTATTTCTGAACCCAAAAAAAAAAGAAGTTGAAATTGTCTTCTATCAACAACTTTATAAGTAGGAAGAGAGAGATGACACATACATCTTGTAATAATAAAAAGAGGGTCCTTCTTCTTCTCTACTACTACTTCTTTGCCTTTTTGTGTCACTTCATTGCATTTGTTTCACACTCACTCAATTTGTGCCCTCTTATTGTGGCATTTTTCTCATTATGAAATAAGAAATAACCAAGAAAAATACTGAATTTTCAGGGTTTGATCCTAAATCCTAATCTTTTAGATATGTCAATTTTTTTATTTTGAGTTATGAATCTCATGCCAGTTATTTAATGTATCATTAAACTAGGCAAGAATATAAATGTTCTTACCTCTTATTTGTATTAGATGATCTTGGAAGTGATATTAATGTGAATATCTATTGTTACATTTTGAGCAAATGAGTTTATCATATAATTATGCAATTTTTAGTGGATACCATCAATGGAAAATTCTATGTTCATTTGTTGTTATATTTGAGGGGGGTAATGATTTATGATTGTGAAAATGGGAATTCACTTTTTATTTGTCTCATTATTTTCAGATTAAGAAAAAAAAAGTGGTGTATTTTTGCTTCAATCTATGGCTAAAAAAAGTTGGTGGTATCATCTCTCAAGAACTTAATCATTGTGAGTCCAAGCCAAAAACAGAAGAAGGTTCATCATTTTTTTTATTTTTTGGATTTTTCAATATGATCAATTCTTTCTAATTTTATATGTTTTTGTAACAATTTTAATTTATTTTAATTTTTTCAGGGAAATCAAAACGTTGAAGTGGATTTTTGACAAGTTTAAGCTCAAGCAACTCCTACAAACCAACAGCATACAAGATGATGACAAGTCACTATGTGAAGCCAGGAAGAACAGTAGGAAAATTGCAAGGAATGTTGCCCGGGCCACCGCGGCAGCAGCTGAGCTGCACTGGCGGCAGCACTCAGGCGGCTGCCGAGTGTCCGGCTGACGGGTGTCCCGGCATTTCGTCCTACGAGGCAGCATTGAGAGGAGATTCTCAGCTTTGCTGCCATCAAGATTCAAAACTGCTTTCAGGATATCTGTAAGACTTCATATATCCAAGTTAAATCATTAATTAAATTAATTAATTAATTAGTTAATCAAATAATTAGGAAAATAATTCATTGTCATCACAATTCTCACATTGTAACTATTGTCTAAGGCATAGTGACATGATGCTCAATCAATATACCACAAAGATGGTATGTATCTACATCACATGTATGTGTATCACTAATTTGTGTTTACACAATGAAAGTTAGTTACTCGTAGAAAAAAAATTTTTTTGGGGGTTTTTTTTGGGGATACCATATGCGAACAGTGGCAGTTACCCTTGAAAGTTACATTGAAATAGAATATCAAATTTGTATTTGGTATGTGGTCGTTGTCTTAAACAATGTGAATTTACTCGTTTTGCCCTTGTGATCGAGTGGATGTATTGCCCACACACTCACACAATGACACAGAAAACATGAGGCTTAGCTTATTGCATAGTCTTTAATGTGCCTAGTTATTGAGCTTGATGTTGGCAAAAATTTCAGGCAGGAAGGCCCTAAGGAAGCACTTGAAAGGAGTGAATAAGAATAAGGCAATAGCACGAGGACGAAGCAGTAAGAGTCGACTTTGTGAAGAACATAAGGTGGCATTCCATCCCACAAAGGCAGTCCTACAAGAAGGTTGGTTCCTAGCATAAGTGGATGAAGTCCTAAACTTAAGAATGTCTTAAGAGAACGATCAAAGTTGGACTTAAATTTGCTGAAAAACGTTGATTTTTAGCACTTTGTAATTGATAACTTTGCTGAAAAATGGTTGTGTTATTACTCACATTTAACAGCTTGAATTGCAAGAGTCAGAGGCAATGGACTGATAGCCTGTTTTCGAAGGAGGAAGAGATCGAGCCATATACTTGCAGAAGCAAAGGCTGTGTTAGAAGGGATCGAATGAAGCGATATTCATTCTCGCATCGGTTAATTAGACCCTTAACTTCTCTAAGATTTTAACTAATGGATCATTTGGCAAGCAATGACCAAATGAAGGCATTTCTGCAGGAGAGGCAATGCTCTCACACACTAGAAGAAACAATTCCACTCCGAAACAATGAGAGACCGACTTGTCTGGAAGAAAAACGAAATGGGTTGATGAAACTATCTTTGACAGAAAGAGTTCAAAAGGCGGGACTAGAGTTACATAATTCAATACCAAAGCACTGGGACTTAGGGGGAACTTGAGATTCAAACAAAGAGCTATAAGAAATTTTGCAAAAGAGGATTCATTGAGGAAGTGAATTCCCCAATGTCACATCTAGGAATCATTTTGTCACATGAGGCTTAAACAAGACACGTCAGAGGACTCTCAACTATCCAACAATTCGTTAGATGATTCCTACTTACAGGCCGCCACTGAATCAGCCAGGCAAAGATGAGATCGATGAGTACACCGAGGCAAAGTTTGAGTTTCTCGACACATGCATCGAGCAATATGGAACCACCATGAAGGAATCGGATTCAGTTCACCGTGGTCTTCTTTCAACGAGTGGAGGAGTAGTGCACTTAGATTTTTACACCAATAAGCTTGATTTTTCTTAAAGGATGGGAGAAGGGTTTGTTGTTCTCCTTTTCGCATTATAATTTTTGGTTCTGAATTGATTTTTTTCCTGAGTTTGATGAAACATAGAGTGAATATTAATATTGACTAACTGATAGATAGGTAATAAAACTGATTGTTCAGAGTGTACAGAATATCTTTGTTTGATATTTCTAATGTTTTGTTTGTTCTCTATTCTCCTCTCATTGTAGAGGTTGAAGTTTGTAATGGCTACATTTCCCAAATTGTGTGTTTCTATATTCTTTTTGTGAACAATGAAAGAATCCAATACAGATACTTTTTTTGTCAGAATTTCTTGTCAAACTGTGATACTGCGCAGCCAGTAAATTGAACATATCTCATACCACCGTCATACATCTGTGATCTGTTATATATACACACCCTTACCCGCGTTATCAGATTTCACTGCTGGTTGCTGGTGCGTTCTTTAGGTACCAACCCGGGTGTATGATCGAATGAGTAATTGAACAAGATAATTATACTTGCATAGATTCAAAATGGATACATGATAAACAAATTTTTGTAACGTTTTCTGCTACCAAAAAACTAAACAAACATGTTGTTTGTAATGTGTAACTGTAAAGACTGTATATGTGTATGCATGTAGTACAGTCTCAATTAAGAAAATTTAAATGTCCCGGGACGGTGCAAACTTCAACTGTTTGTCCGGCGTAAACAAATCCCCAATGTCTCCTCAAACCGCGGCACATCCTTAACAATTCCTCATCAAACAGAGAAACAGGTAAGCCTCAATAGGCTTGCTAGGATTCTTTGTGGTAGACCTTTCTTCACTTGGTCAAGCATTAAGTTGATGTAAGTCTTTTGATCTCCAACACTCGCGTCAACACCACCCGCTGAGGCCAGCAGTCTCGGATACACAATGTCGATTTTCTTTATACCCGCCTTCTCTAGGGCTGAGACACGGTATCCAATAGGGTTTGCAAACAAGCTTCCATAGAGGCCTTAAAAAGGCAAGTCAGTGGTAAGCCCTGGGTTTGAGAATATGACCGTATAAGGTTAATGCTCATTTCAAATTGGAGCACCATTCTCGAGATGGAGTTTAGCACGGATCAAGAAACTGTGAGGGATCAGGCCAGACAGATAATGTTTCTGAGGAGAATCTGTATACGGGTCTTAGGATCGAAACTGTCAAACGGCTGTTACCTTAATATCCTTAATCCCATTCTCCTTTAGACAGCGCATGGATGTATGGAGGGTGTCGAATGAGAAAGAGGATGGACCGTTGTTGTTCATTGTTACGGGGCTCATATCATTCCAACAACAAGTATTTGATCTTCACGCAGTAATAATAAGGCTTGACATTAGTTTGCACCCAATATTCAGATTCAGGGTTAAATGCAAGGGGCATAATTTCAGCGTTTGGTACACCGAGCAAACTTCTATATTTTTCCCTTTTGAGAACCGTTAAACATCTTTGGTTTGGCTCATAGAGTCGAACTCTTGATATTGTGTTGTTCCAGGAGAGCTACAGGCATCTGCAGGGATTGTTTGATTTCGTTTCTGGTGTCTGTTAGCAAACTCCCAACTCCAGCCTCTGCATTTGTCAGAAACACGAAAAAAACAAGCGATAATCACCATAACATTGAACTTGCATTGCCAACATTTTAGTAATAGCATTGCGCAAGTTATGTTGAATTCCTCTCAGTTTGTGCATATTAATGTACGAAGTATATGTAAATTCAAGAAATTATCATCTAAGCCTGCATTGGAGCCTGTGAAAAACGAAAACCGCTTTGAATGATGAAACTAACTTGATTGCTGCAAGTTAAACGATAAAGAGCAACCCAATGACTAACAACGAAACATGTTGAGACCCCACCAGCCAAGGACTTCTGTGTCTGCCCCTGCCTTGAGGCACCCGCTCTTACGACAGGGATTCAGAGGGCAACTCGAATCCATATGAAATTATTTAAGAAGGCAAACCTCGAATATAGTTAGAGTTGAGCTCCCCTTTATATACACATTTTTTTTGCCTTACAATTTCGTGTAAAATACCCTTAGGCTATAATCTACCTATAATAGAAATTCAATTATAGAAAGAAATATTAATAACATTCGCCTAGCTATTATAGCAACCTCGAGTTTTGTACGTAGTGTCGCAGGTAGTGGTTGTAGTTTGCAACAGCAAACAGATACCAAAATAAAGATATTGTTCGTTTCAAACCTGAATTATAGTTGGTGGCTAATTGCATGAACCTCATTCTATTCTCTTCTGTTTAAATAAGTTTTGCTCGCATTAGATGAATTTACAAATTGGCATGGAGTTGGAATACCATGTCATTGAATATGATTGTTGATTTAATTAAACTTATTTTGGCATTTAGTTTCAACCTATTTCCCATAACTCCTATTGGCCGGATCTACCCCCAATCATTTTCGAAAATTTTTCATATAGCATGCGAGAACTTATATTATACACTGCCCAGTGGGACTCATTTGCATTACAAAAAATAATAATATAATTCGTTATAAAATAGCTAATGAACACGGGTAACAAATACAATTTCTTATTACAAGTAGTTGCAAGTGTAAACTATTATGAATTCGAAGGGAAAGACTTCGATGCACCCTTATTCTTTCAATTCACTCCCTCAGTTCTTCTATTTACAACAATAACTATGCATTCACACCAAGCTTTACCCATAACATCAAGCATAACATGTTTTTAAAAATTCCTTGGCCATACATATGCGAGAATTAACCATTACTTCTTGTTGTCCTAAGATAATCAATGATGTAGAGTTGCATTTCCGCTGTCTCCAAAGCGCCAATGAGCACAGAGATTAGGCCCGACTTGGTGAACTCACGCTTGGACATATAACAGAAGCAAGGTCAGTGTAGCATTTAAATCCTTCAAAACACCACACACCTCTTAGTTTCGATGACCCTGGATAGACAAATTCCAAAAATGCATAAAGCTTCGCTGGACCTCCTCTAGCAGTAGCATTACCATGAGGAGGAACTTTAGGCACTCAAGGATTAATCAAGATCATCAATTAGTAAATCATGCTAATCAGAATTTTCTGCTCGAAATAACCGGTGTCTCAGTCCATGACTTACTTTCTCCAAAACTTCCTCATTCTCCGCCAAATATCTTTCAGCAGCCTGCTCACATTTAGACTTCCCCTCAATGAAGTAACCATTTCCTCTTATAATCAGTCCATGGTCAAGACCAACTGAAAACCTCGGTTCAAAGCATTATCCTTTTCCAAATTTAATTTCCAAATCAGCACTCTTCATTCCTGGAGGTGCTAATTTATTCATCACTTGAAACCAACATATCTTGAGCCAGTTACCTTAAGCAGTACAGAAACAATCAGTGCAGATATGAGAAACCTTTCATTACTGTTAAAAATAAAAAAAAATAAATAAATAAAACACACAGTTCTCCTCAATTCAGGAACATGGACCCTGATAAGTTTATATATGGTCAGATTCAGTTGAATTGCAACCCTGCCTAGTAACAATGTCTGTTCGTAAAAATTTGTACTAACACAGTTTAGATCTAATGACTCAGCATTCATGGTATAGATGAAACAAAAATAATACCAATGTTTATAGCAGTAAAATGATGCATGTCTAGAAAGTGTAGAATATTGGGTATTATCAAGGCACATAAAGTGTGATGAGAAAATCACTGTGAAGATGAAGATGGAATTGGTATGTGATGTCATAAGGTCTAAAATCCATTGCCTTAAAACGAGATTCGGCCCCGTCTAGTAGAAAACCATAAGGTCTATTCGTTCCCCAAGGTTTACATCACTCCCACATACTCATGTACTTGAGTGTGAGGATTGGAGACACACAACCCTTGCTCAAGACTCCAGAGAAGATGAATGAAAATGGTTCACCAACAACCAAAAACTTGACAACCCATATATTTTATATGTGGAGGATTATACAAGAATTAAAACCACATAATAGGATAATTCCATTACAAATAAATTTGTAACGTTAAATATTAATGTAGAATAATATCCATCACTCCATAATAACCACCATCTAAGGAGGTTAAATCTCCATTAAGATTCTCATAAATCATGAGTTGTAAGGTTATACTCCATAAACAAACAACTACGAATCCCAAGAAAAGCCATGAATTAGGATGTAATATGGACTTAAGCCATTTTTCCAACAGAAAGCTCTATAAAACCATTTCAAAGGTAAATTTGCTTGTCAAAAATATGATAAATCTGTATTCTGGCTTTGCTTGATGCTTGCTTATAGTATGACTTGAATAAGATTCATTGATCCATATGTCAAGACCACGGAAACAAAACCATAAATCCACTAGGAGATAGTGATCATCTTGAAGTTAGGACTGCAGGGGATGTCTATATAATATAAAGTAAGAAGTGCGATATTGTTGACAGCAAACAGCCTGTCTGGATATCCTTAAATTTCATTTTTGGAAAAACAGAGGATGCCACTTCAAAAAAAGCAGGGAGGTTAGGCCTTGTTGAGCCTCCGTACCAGCGGGGAAGAGAGTGAGAGAGACCAACAACTGTTCTGATTTATAGCTAATTCATAGATGTTATTACTTATGGCACACTGTTAGTTTGAACCAGAAAAGATTTAATATAATTCCACTAGAAGCTATTTACAGCATGAAAAATCAAAAAAGAAATCCAAGGACAGTAAGGCTAGTACTGGTGTTTGGCGAGTAAGAGGGACAGAGAGACAAATTGTTCATAAACTTCATCATCTAACCTATATATTTATGTTCAAACAACCAGTTCTTGAAATCCTCAACCGCACGCTGCGTTAAATCCCAAGGCATTCCCACCACAAGTTAACCACTCCCCACTACCAAAGCCTTGCTTCAAACTTGGACTGAATCTTACCGGCTCAATGGATTTTATCCAAAGAAAAGAGAACATTAAATCCACTTGAAAAACAAGAATATGCAAGTATGGGGTGGATTTCATTTACTATAAAATGAAAAGAATGAAAACAAAGAAAACTGAAACTGCTAAACAACTTAAGCATAACTCAAGCAAAACAAGCTAAAATTAACCTTTACTCCCTTTCATAGTCTGATGTATATCAATCAATCAATCAATAAAACCTAATCCATAAGTGAGGTCGGCTAACATGAATCAAAAGTGATGATCCAATTATCATTTTGATCATGTCGTCATAGTTAGTCGTGAGCTGAAGTTTTATGTTGTTGTCACTGCATAACCGCGAACCGCTCCTCTCCTTATCCAGCCTTAGGATGCAACGGGAAACCAACTAACGGAAGTTTTTTCCATTAGTCTGATGGGGCAAAATAGGAATGGATAGGTAACTTAAAATGCAAACACAATTTCACAAATTATACTAATGCTTTTCTCCTTTTCAATTTCCTTTTTAAGGCTACCATAGCCAGATAGAAATGGGTGATACTGACCAAAAAAGGAGTTAGTACAAAATGTGCAAGACGCAAAACTTTGTTGCATAATAGTAACCCAACAAAAGAAGGAAAAAGGCATCTGCCAAAAACAAAATAAAGAACATGAAAACATTACGGAACGGGCCAAAACAAAAAGGTCGAAAGACTTAAAAAAAGAGTGATTTAAGCATAATATTACACTATTGACGTTGGTGATATCACAATTTTTGCAACATTGTTTATAGTATAACTATAACACCAAAGAAGATCACCGCGTGTTCTGGTGCCCTCAAATGGAAAAAGAGAATCTTCCAATTCAGGTTACCCTAAATAAAGTGCCCAATTTTATGTGGAGGAACCATCACGGAATGAATCAGTTTGGTTAATGCAGGCGACTCCATATGAAAACTAAGGCTTTGATTGATTGATTGATTTTTCCATCATCACATTCAATGTTCCGCCAGTAGCTTTTTCTCTACACCCACTTGCTCTTACTTCTTCTTTCCTCTCTGCCCACTTCAAATATTTATGTTTGTCATTTCTATGTATAACATGCCAGGAAATGAATTATCGGTAACATAGGAGAGTAAATTAGACTGAAGATTCAAGCAAGTCTCCAACCTGATTAGACATATGTGAATTGATTTTGAACGACATAATGAGTGTGAATATTTCTGAGTTGCCTTGTCCATATTCTTTTTGAATGACAGTACGTTCAACAGTTCCAAATGTTACCATCAAATCTCGACATGGGGAAACAAGGAGCGCTACGCGTGTTTCATCAATCAACTATTGAAATCAGAATGCAAGGACAGAATTCCAGTTTAAAGAGTATATGGGGGGAAAGAGTAGGTCATCTCGTTCTAGAGAGTGTAAGACAATTTGGAAAGTCATAAGAAGTCGAGAAAATCTAACATCATACAAACTAAAAATTGAATGCAACACCAGAGAGAAGCAATCGACATTAATAGGCTGTCAAAGCTCAAGATTAAGAAAGCCTGAGCAGAGTTGTCTTATCACTATCAACCACAGTAGATATCTATGTGAACCAGCTTTGGGCTAACTTGGTCGAACTAGCACCAAGCATGTTGAGCTGAATTCTGGACCTGATATTAAGGCAGATTTTTCGTGATCAACCCCAATTGCTTCAGCAAACGCTAGGATCCAAGTTGCATTGTTCTGCATCATATTTGCACAATACCTACCAAGGAGAGACGCCGTGGAGAATACAATTGAATCCATTACCAAGTAGTGAGACATCAACCAGTTCGATTGGCCTGTGAAAAAATCGAAAGAAACAATGTAGGAAAAAAACAAGACAATTACATGAAAATTCTGAGACTCAGGAGGGATTGGAGGATGTATTGTAGATTTGTGTTAAAAGCACTGAGAATAGTCATCACATCAAAAAATGTTTCTACCACATCTAATATGACCCGTTTTTTATGGACATTAAAATAACTGTATTCTGTACCAAATAAGATAAAAAGTGAATCCTAAGGGTAACCTTGTGAGTAACTTCCAGAGGATACCTGATAGAGTTGCGTCTTTATGGGCCAACTTATTAGGCCATTTTACGTACATTTAGACCTTTATTGGAGCTTAATTGTGTATTTTTAATCGCCTTGTTAGGCTCATTTGCATCTCATCTATTGAGTGTTGAGACATTTTATGTTGAAGAAGATATCAATTAGTTGATGTGTTTTGGGCCACCCTACTTTGACATGTCTTTGAGTGAGTTGTAGTGATGCTATATACCATTTTGGGAGCTTATGAGGCACATTGGGCTAATGGTGCTAAGGGATAAGAACGGATAGAGAGCCTTGAAATGGGAGTAGTAATAGAACAAAAGCAATAGTATGGAAGCTTTTACGAGCGACCGCGGTGTCAAAACTCAGGCCTTTTGAGGCAATCGTCGTTCTTCCCTCCTCGTGTGCTGTTGGTGTCGCTTCAGCTAGTGTGAGAATCAGCGATCGCGTTCAGCCGTGGAGCGAGCGCCCATTTCTCCGGGGTTTTTCTTTTGGGGCTGTTGTGCTTGTATTTTGGCAGAGGGTTGGTTTTTTGTATATATATGTCTCTAGGTCATGTTTATTGCTTAGCCATCTATGCCTACAACTGTCGCAATCGTTTTACGATTTAAATGTATGTTAAAAAACACTTAGTGTGAGAGAGAAAAGTTTCTCGTATTTGCAATTTTTGTAATCATTACTCCTTTCATTTCAATTCAATCAATTCAACTTCGTTATTGAATTTTCTTCAACTCATCATCCCCTATTCTGCTTTGTTTGCATTTATTACTATGTTCTCTGTTTAGTTAATAGTAGTTATTGATAGTTATTACTGTTGTTTGTTGTCTTTGTAGTAGTTAAATCATTTAAAACTCTAGTTTAATGTTTTGCTTCATGTTTATTGGCTTTTATTTCATCATGTGTGAAGTCCTCTTTCTAGGTTGTGTGATGGAAGATTTTGGAATAGTTAGGGTTTGTCTTGCCAAATTTAATGGAATAAAGAGAAAGGTGGTCTGTTGAGTGATTGTGAGTTAGGTTACCGCTGTGATAACGGTTATTTCTTGATGTTGATTTCGTTTCAGCTTTGTACTGAGTATGTTTTGTTATCCTTTCACCCTGCAAAAGACCGATAAACATGATGATGCTCGAGAGAGGATTAGAGTGGTTTAGGATTGTCTGGTTTGGCTTTTCGTTCAAATGGTGGGGTGTTGAGGGAGACTGGTGAGCCTTGAAGGATTACCAACCTTCTTTAACTCAATCTTCAATCTCTATAATTTGAGGGCCCTGATGCGGGAGTGGCGGGACGGTGAGAGAAAAGAAAGAGAGCTTCCCCTTCCCAGTTTCCATGCTTTGGCGAGACATTACCCCAACTTAGTTAGGGACTTCGTGTTCCGGATCACATTGCCCTAGATTCCTTAGTTATTTGCATTAATCACTTGTTAGTTGTAGTGTTGCTTCTTGCCAACTCTTGAAAATCACAGAAACATAGACCTTAGCTAAACACTTGAACTAGCTTGCGACGTTCCGTGAGATCGATTTCCCCACTTTACTACAATTGGGGATTGTTTGAAAGGGACTCGAAATCTCCTATCAGAACCCCACAAAACAGCAACTAACCAAACAAACCAAGAAGCTACCACATCTATAGTCCCTTTTAGACTCGCCAGCTATCAGTTATAATTGATTTCCTATATACACTTGCCTAATAAGCTATAAATCAGGCTAGCAGAAGCAATTATTTTCTGCCAGCAAGAAAAGCCAACCTTTGTCTGTTAATATTGGTACTGATAGTCTTCCCAAGGGAGTGAGAGGTTAACATCCAGTTTTGGAAGCTTCAATGTCATTTAGGGCATGTTTGGTTCATTTAAGTTAGATTAGAATTGTTTGGGATTCATAACCCCTACACGCTTAAAGTTGTTTGGTTCAATCTTGTAATAGTTTCTACTTCCATTCGACCTTGTTTGGTTCACTTTTTAGAATGGATCCAAATGTCCAAATTTTTTTGATGTGTACATACATATAATAATCAATAATCAATTACAAGCATTTTTAAAAAATAAAAATTCAATTTAATACAAAGCAACAAAATATACAGTACTTCAATTGAAATCAAAATACAGAGATATAATATTCAAAGTATTTTTATTCAAAACATTCATTTAACTGTGATCCAAATACAAATGGCAAAGCAATACAAAAGGCAACGAGCCTGACAATCAAGGGATTCGTTGAAATCCAACATAATTGAAAGGAAATCCATATACTTCACAAGAAACGTCTGCAATTGAAATTAATATGCAAAAGGAACGAATATACAAAATTCATATGATTCACAAAAAAAAAAAACAAAAAAAAAAAACAAAAAACCTACTGGAAATGGTCTGGATCGATGGTCGTAGGGAGAAGTGGTCGACGCGGAGATGAGTATAACTGCTGTCATAGAATGTCGTTCACCAAAATATGGATGAGGCTGATGTTCTTCTTCTCAAATATCAAGTAGGGTTTGATACTTGGGGGTAACGGGTATTGAATTTAGGGGGTAGGTGAGATTGAGATTCAGGGGTTGATGAATTAGAACCTTTAAGTATGAGATTACATAAAGGCTAAACGAACATTGGAATGGATATGATACCATTCCATTTCCATTTAAAAAAAAAAAAAAAAAAAAAAAAAAAAAAACCAAACATACCCTTAATTCTTTGTGACCAAAGTAATGATCAGTTGGTCAAATTAATCGTCATTTGTCAAGAGGCTATCATAAAAAAGGCACGTTTCAATATTTAAGAGAATGATATACAAGCCAGCATTTTGCAATTGCATCAATAAGGATGCAAGCAATAGCATCCTAACACCCAATACAAACTGGAAGAATGGTTAGGAGTTAAAGATTGGGCTGTTGATAAGTATTAGTGTAGTACACAACAAAGCTATCATTTTCTCATCGTTATTCAACATGAGTCATGACTGCTCCTCTCCTACTAAGCTCTATTTATAGATTAATTTCTACCTAAGTTAAGTTGTAGTATAGAAACTTCTTACGAGCTCCTAGTCCTATTTTGATATAAACTACCTAAATTACCCTTGTCCTACTGATATTGATTTCATTACATGTATCATATGAGTAATTGCTAATAACCTAAGACCTAACTGTTACAAAGTTTGAACAAAAAAATCAAACTAGCATCTATCATCTGAAGTGGATAAATCATCAAGACCAAAATTCTAACTTTAAAAGCAAAGAAAGAAGAAGGTAAATGGGAAAAAGTGAGCACAACTTATCATGAGGACATTTACAACATAAAAAATAAAAGAGAGCTTGCTTTTCAAATTCATTTGCAATTGATATAAGAATACCCTTGCATACTAACACATGTCAAAACTCGAGTATATCAAAGAATGTTGAACATGTTGATTACACTAAGTAGATCAGAGCAAGCATGCTTACTGGTCAAATAAGCATAAGCTGACATAATGCCCACAAGGAAAAATAATACTCCGTTAATGGAAAATTGAGAAACATTCTTACCCCAAGCTTTTGGGCTTCCTTAATCACATGAGGGCAAGCGTTGTCTTTCCGGAGGCTTCCTTTCCAAAGATCTAACTATTCTCCCCTATTAAAATAAATATCCCGATTATAAAATATAACTAGCTTACTTAATCTACATTGTACGGTCGAAAGGAACCTTCACTCCCATTATTTGTTCAAGATCAAATCCAGAGCAAGAGCTTGATTCAATGATAATGTCTTAACTTCCAACCATAGGCAAGAAACATGATGAACTTCAAAAGAGTTTTAAAAAACCAAGACATATACTTTAATGCCTATAGTGAAAATATGAAGGCAAATTCTAGTCTCCTAAAAACCTAAAAGAGCACACCTAAATGTCTTCCTGCAAGTGGCAACAAACAAGTTGTTCAAACTTCAGATTAACTTGATCTGGGTCATATTGAGACATTCAATTGGTTACTGGTTAGTAGTTAGTTAGTTCCGCTTTACAGTCCTTTTCAAGTCCGACTTTGTTTAGTCTGTTTTGATAACCATATTTAGTTCATGTATGTTTGATAGAGAATAAAAGATTAATAATTTTAAGTGTAGGTCAAAGTTTGGTCCTTTTGTGTCTAGTTCAACTCAGATAGCTTCTAATAATTCAAATCAGGTATTTGGRTAGRGCCTTAGCAGACATTTTGGCTAGGATCTAACCCAAAACCTACACACTAACATATATCCTAAGAGTTCATATTATCTTAAAAAGAAACATGCTCGAAAAGTGAGATTAGCTTAGTAGTACCTTTGGTAAACCTCCTATTCCAAGCGCCACGTCAAGCTTTAAAGACCCTGTAGAAATCACTGAAGCGCATCGAGGTATAAAGAAGTTTGGCAATGACAACATAGACTCTTTCTCAAAATGACTTTCAAGTTGTGTTAGAGCAACATGTAATGCAGTGTGCTTCTCCTTGGCTGCACCATCATCGACAATTTCATCACTTTCAATCTCCAAYGAATCAACTGCAACCAAAATATTATAGGGTTAAAATTTCACAAGAATATAACTTAATTTACCTCCTTCACCAAAGAAACACCGTCTATCATAATTTCCAAGAAAAGAGATACCATATAGGGAGAACCCCTACTTAAAAAATTAATGGAGATATTTTTAAAACAAGTAATGAAGGTGAAGCCTAATAAGGAAGATACTAGAGGATGAAAGATGATTGGAAAGAACTTATCTACAAGAAACAAATGAAATTAGTAAGTAAAATGTGTTGGTCTGAAGTGGTAAGTTTTGAAATTTATATGCGGTAAAAAAACAAATTAAGATGAAATAAAATAATAAAGACTAATTAGAGACTCATAAGTCATTATGTCCTGCCAGAATGTGGAGAAGAAAAGAGCTAGACAAGTGTTAGCTAAACAATTAGCCTAAATTACTCTAGGCCAAAACCCAATGCTCAAACACTATTATATAATAAATGCCCCTTAACGTGAAC
>SNQN01011882.1:0-17629 GCA_008642245.1 Bassia scoparia | reverse complement strand
TGATTCTTGAAGTGAAAATTAATTTGCGAAATTAATTTTTCTTTCAATGAGAGGTACGTAACGACTTGCCGGAATCCAGGGGTAACATATCTTTTATGTACTGATGTTAGAAACTAATATATACGTCAGATGAGTAGGAAAAATTACCAAATTTGATTGATTGGTAAGATACAAGTAATTTATTTGACTAGCATCATCGAGATCAAATATGTTGAATTTTGGAAAAGTTACTCATGAGACTCGATAATGGGAGTATGTATAAATTATCATTTCATGATTAATCATACAACTGTAATTCATCTAATATAAATAATAAACCCATAACCCATGGAGATCCCAAGTATACGTCAATCCCAATGAAGGTGCCCTTATTTAATATAAGTTCTCAAGTATATAACTATAAGGTATAAGTGCTGGGCAAACAACCAAGCAATAGGTGTCCCAACGCCACAAATAATAAATTAACAATTATTAGCCCTTAAGCTACTTAGATGTCCATCACCAAATTTTGAAAAAAAATACCAATAAAAAACAATCAATTCAAAGATCAAATAATTGCCCAAATTACAGTGATCATATACAAATCAAACAGCCCAATTAATAATAGACAAGTAAGGAAGAAATAACAAATAATGAATATATAGACAAATATAATTTAAAATGAAAATTTATAGAAACATTAGATTATGTCTATTGTATCTATGATATATTGGAATACATCCTATCGCGGCAATTATAAATGATTTTGGACACAAAATTATGTAACTTTAATGGAATTTTATAATAGTGGTTAAAACAGAATAACCTGTGACAAAAACTAAACCACTTAATAGTAAACCACACACACAATTCACTCTATCATCATTAAACATTCACAGAGCACACTGACTTTATCTACAAAGATGTCATATATTATACGTTCCAATTTTATTGTTAATTCAAAATAGAAATCCGCCAAAACAGTAAACCATGATGAAAAAAAATATATTATTAATGTATGAGAATACACAGCCGACAATAATAAAAATCTTGATTAAATCTACACAATTATAAAAATTATATAGAGCAAAATTGTAAGTAAGTATTGCAGTGATTAATGTACTTGTCTACCTCCAAATCTATGTAATTATACATGTTGCTCATATTGTAAATGATAGTATTGGAAACCCCATCCAATCGCATCTATCATATCTTCCTCTAGAAGTTCATTCTTATTCTATCCTAATCCATATTTCAGGTCTCAATTATGCTTTTTAACTAACTTTCTCAGAGATTTCCATACACAAAATGTAAACTCATGAGGTAATATGTTACACCCAAGAATATATATAAAAATGCCTATAAATATTATTTTTTTAATGACCTAGTTACATATATTAAGTTGGAAACACCCAGAGTAGAAACTATAACATATAAAACTAACAATGAATTCCTTCAATATTCGATCTTAGAAATGCAGTGTAAAAATTAATCAACGACTGCACGCTTCGCACACAGTGCCAGAACACTTTGAGTGGATAAATTTCCACTAGGACAGTCAAGTGTACAATGTAATGATAGGCATGACGGGTTAGGATACTCCGACCGTTCTCCTACTGGATCCAAATCTAGATCCGTTAATTGAGAAGGAAATCCAATAAATCCGAATTACATAAATACATAGTCAAATATTAATATATTAATGTATGAATCCATAAATCCATATCCGACAGATCTTACGAAATACGAAAGTCCAAGAATGGATACAACTACATTTCACATATATTTAAAGTGACCAAACAACAACTAAAATAATTAAACAATCCATTACATTCGTTTTTCAAGATCGACCTACAATAATTAAAAAATAAAACAAAAGAAATATAGCAAGTTCAAACAAGTATGAACAATTATAGCTAACAATACTATGATTACTCAAACTAATAGGAATTGTGAAAAATACAATAAGATTTAAACAAAAAAAAAAACAAACAAAAAGAAGAAAACTCATAGACTCATCTCTATATCAAGAAATATATTATAAACCACCAGGGGGCGAGCTAATGGTTGTCCCCCCTTAGGAAAAAATTACCGGGTCCAAGCCACGGTTATTACCACTATAAGACAAATATTCTACCATATTCACAGTATAATCATTTCAAAAAAAAATATACCAGTGTTTAAAAAATTAAATGAACAATATACACTCACAATCATGCAACAACACACAAAATATAAATCAATAGAAACAGATTTAAGGTTTTACTAAAATAAAGTAATAAACAAAAAACTTAAGACCAAATAACACTAATAAAAGTCATTATTGAAAAATATGAATAACTATTGATTTGAAACCAAAGGCCATTACAAATTTCATACAGATTAATCTTCACAATTTTGTAACATTAAACATTTAAAAGAACCCCAAAATAAAGGAGGCAGTTTAAATAAAGATAGAGAGATCTTAATAATACTTAAATAAATATTAATTTTTTTATTCCTTTACAACTATTTTATTCATTTTGTAAATTCACGAATTAAATCACCTTGTACTATATTTTTTTTTCAATTAACCGACAATAAGTCTATTAAAATACAATTTCATGCTGAACCTAACGAGTTATGGTAATTAATTTGCTTTTAAATAGTTGCACGACACTCGCGACGTGCATTAAAAGGATCGGACAACTTAGTAGACTGTTATAAATTAGTAACATATAGTAAGTATAATATATCTCAATATGATCCTTTTGTGAGTCATGATGAGTATCTTAGTAGTGTAAACCAGTGCATTATAGTAAGTAGTGATATATAATGCTTATTACGCTCTAAGTAGTAACTACTGGTACTATAAAAACACAACGAGAGTAAACAGATATGGATCCTCGATCTCATAAATTCCAGTTTTTTTACCTAGATCCGTATTAACAACCCACAAGACAATAAAAAAAAAACCAAAAAACGACAACACCACCAAAAACCAACCGAACCCATATCCGCCGCCAGTCCACAAAAATATTAAAAATTCGTATCCTAAAACACAAAAAACGGAATATCAAATCCCAGCCGGATACGAGCGGATCACATACCCGTTGCAACTCTATAAGAAATGGGGAAAGGTAACTCACTCCTATGAACGAATGAATTTATTCTCGTTCATGACATGATGTAATGAATTGCAAAGTTCAGGGAAGTAATGCCAGGCTCTAAAAATGCCCAGGTTAGTTGAATCTCTGAGCATCCAACAGGTTACAACCCACCTGTCATCACCAATTACGAGTAACAATGTTTAATAATTGGTGATCTGTTTGTAAAGTCATGTTGAAACTTGCTATGAGCTATCTAAACAGTGTTAATAAATAATCATGACCTGAGCAATAAAAAAACTCTGCATGGGTGCAACGATCAAAACTGCCAAAAGAAAAAACATTGGACAACCTCCTACGAGAGGTGGGAAGTGCGAATATTCTCAGATATCGACAAAACCAATCTCCTAGAAACCGAAAATTGTATCAACGCGTAAACTCTTTTCATGTATTTTTATAAAGGATTTTTATCAACTGGGGTTAGATGAGATTCTCATCTAAGCTATGGGTGTGAGTCGGCGCTCTAGTTCACCATCATTATATTGGTTTTTATGTCTTCAAAACGAAAAGCATGGGTATTGAATTGTGACACTTTGTATCTGTAATTTGTGACACTTGTGTCTGGTTATATTCCTTAAAATTGTGAACATGGGTCGTCTTGTACGGGCAGATCACCAGAACCCGGGAGCCGGCCGGTCCTCTGCCCCGAGGCGTACATTAGTTCAATGAAACTACGATTGTTGCTAGAACCTTGAATTCTTAGCTTTGCAATAAGATAATATGAGAATAATGCCTGAGAACTCAAGGAGAATTTCCTCCTACAACTAAATAGAAATCAATTACTATTTGTTCCTAACACAAAATTACAACAATATATATTCCCTTGAAATCCCACAAAAACCTTTAGAAATCAACCTCAAACATGTTTAAAAGATTAACTTCAATGCTTGTATAAAAACCATTCATTTGTGTTTTTAAAACCTTTAAATCGATATTTTTCAATGGTTAAAAATCACTTCGAATATGTATAATAAATCTGAAAATATTATTATGGTAATTAGGGTTATAAATCATTYTGGAAATATCATAACTAACACATATTTTCGTGCCAAATATTTTTGATTTATTTTAAGAACAAAACATATTTTGTAATCGAAAACTGTCAATCTGATGTAATAATTTTTTTAAAATACTAAAACACCACTTAGCACCAAAAAACCAATGCCACATTGGATTCTTTCACAATTTTAAAGTTGAAGCAAACACCAATACGGTATAAGGAAATAAGTTGTGTCAAGATTTGAAGTCAAAATATGCTTGCATATATTAGCTCATTCATATCAGATACTTAATAAATTTGATAGAAAACCCTAATGTTATCAAGTTACTTGGATTAAACATTAATTAGGCTAATGAGCTATTTCATACTCTACTTAAGAGAAAGATCAGATCAAATGAAATAGCTACATCATGTTATTTCTTTGCTTTAACCAGCTAATGAAATAGATAGAAGACTCATAGGAGTAGCGTTCCCCAAAAAACAACACTTGCATTCTGATTACCAACACCCAATGAATTCAAAACTGCTCCAATAATAACATGAAAAAACAATTTTTTCCCATCTTAATCATCCAAAATGAATGCAATGCAAGACACAAAATTCATTCCATTATTTAAAAGAAGGGATATTTCCCCATATACCCCTAAATTTTAGCCTAATAATTCATATATCCCCGTGTTTTTAGAACAGCTCATATATCCTTAACATCAGAGAAAATAGCCCAAATACCCTTAATGAGACCAAAAACCGTTAAATCCTTAACACCATTACTCTTTAACCTCACTTAAACCCTTTCCTTTGTGAAATGAGTTAAGAGTTACTCTTAAGTCTAAATTAACCACCCACCCTCGTATCATCTTCTTCTTCCCTCTTTACTTTTCCCATCACCATTAATGCACCAAAAGTGTGCCACCAAGTCCACCATTTCGACCACCAAGCTTTCTCTCTCTTCTTTTAAAATTGCGGAAATATCATCCAAAAATTCACAGCAATAATACCCAGAATTATTTGCAACATTAAAACCCAAAAGTTTCCTTCYAAAAATTCGCAGCAATGAAACCCAGAAATTTGCAGCAATAACTCATAAATTTTTGCCCAAATATACAACAATCTACCATGACCAACAATACCAACAGCAACAACAACAAAATTGCTTCAAAAACTAACAAAGATAGCAACAACAACYATAATAAGGACAACTATAAGAMGAAGAAGRTTGCGAATGGTTTGCAGAAACTAAAGCAAAGGATTTGAACGAAGATAAAGACGAAACCCAGAATCACAAAGGAAATTGGAAAATGGGGTTCATGAGATTCACATATGCGGGTCTTTGAACAAGGATAATAAAAAACCAAAATCCCACAAATTTATGAGGATGACAAGATGAGATTTCCTGAGTGTGCTCCCCATTGAATCGAATTCTTCGAATTGCCAAGAATAGTGCTTTGATTTTGTTCTGTTTTGATTTATGATATTTGGATGAAAATTTGTTTTAAATGGGTTTTCTTTGTTTTGTTGAATTGTTTTGGCAAAAGTAGGAAGAAGATAGAAGAGGTATGGTAGGACGAATGGAGGTTAGAGAAAGAAGTAGCGTTAAATGTGTTGAATTAACAGTTAGGTGTGGTTAAAGGAGTAATAGTTAATGATTTAACGGTTTTGTTGCCTCATCATTAAGGGTATATTGGGCTATTTCTCTCTGATGTCGGGGGTATAACAGGCTGTTTCTAAAAACTCACGGGGGTATATGGGTTTATTTAGTCTAAAATTCAGGGGTATTAGTGGGGAAAATATCCGCTTAAAAGAAAAAACTTTAGCACCCGAATTAATATCCAAAAGCACCTTAACCTTGTCCCCAATATTAAGGTACCAGAACTTTACGGTATGGGGAAAGTGTGCTAAAGATACGATTGCGAAGGGCTCAACACCACTATCAATTCCTTATTACTACGACCAGCTGATCATAACTAGAATCGAACAAAGCAAAGAGGATATACATTTTTTTTCTCGACAAAAACTATTGCATCTTGAAGAATGCAAGACATAACTACTAGCAAAGCTAGTTTTGAGTAAGAATTACTTTGAATCAAGTCCAACAGATGAACGACACGGGTGAATGCTATTGTAAAGTTGCTGAAAAATGCTACAAACTTAGTTTTTCTCTAAAAGTGAGCAAGTCTTTATGGCAAGGACATTGACTCGTACATCTATTCATAAGGTATAATATCCTCGGATTAAGGGTCAGATAAGCCGAGAAAAGCCTTTTGTGATAGCTGTAGACCGTGAGCCCGATACCCGCGGGGGCGGGGCGGAGCTTGGGCCTATCGACGATGGTGTGTGTTGCTGGGCCGAGTTGGAGCACCAACAATCCGACGTGAGTGCGTTGGGCGTGAGTGCTATTGGTAAGGGGATCGCCACCCCTGCAGTGCTATAAGGTTAATCAGGATGTCCGAAAGCGTTGGTGCCAAAAATGGCCCACGTTCGATCAGTTAACCAGCTCGATGGGTTCGATGGACCATTGGTACATCGAATTGAATCTTTGACCCAATCCGCCCGCATGTAGGCGGCCTCTATAACTCGGTCTCTCTATGTAATCCATTCACAAATCGATTATTGGAATGCACCGCAACTGTTACATATTCAAAAACCGTATTAAGCGCACTAGTCCTAAAATCATACTACAAAAATCAGATTCTAATTATGCAGCAACAATTACTATAGGACCTAGAAAAATGTTATCACTTAGATATTTAGTCAAATAAAAAGGTGGCTAAAACGCCGTGTTTCCATGACTTAATGCTACTTTAAAGGTGTGGTTCGTGTTATTTCCGATACTTATTTATAAAGAATTATAAATGTTGATTTGAGATATATACAAGACAGAGAATAGAATCTATACCAAGAATTTTACCATTAGATGCTGCGATAGAAAAGACAATAGAAATATAAAGTTAGCAGTCCAAATCGCTCCATTAACATTTATTCATAAAAAACAACAGTAAAAAGTTCAAGTATTGATATAATAATGTGAGAAGAAATAAAATAATATCGATACGCCAAAATATAATAAATCAAATAATATAAAAAGAAATCATGTCAAATAAATCAAATACATATAACAAGAAACTACCAAAAAAAAACAAAAGGAACCACCTGACCAATTTCTGGCTTGACAAAAAAACCGTGCAAGATTAATTTTTAATTTTTTCTTATATTTTTATACAAACTAAGACATCATAAGCTCAAAACGGGATATTCACACGACTCACTAGGTTCAATTCCAATTGTCCTGTAAAAGTTCGGCTAAGTTAGACATTAAAAACTGGGAAATTCGGACAATCAGTGCCAGCGGAGTAATGACCAGACCATGTTCGAGGCCATAAAACGCATGTTAAAAATTTATATTTATTTTTTAAATATTTTCCTGGAATAGACATGAAGGGCTTTAAAATGAGTATTCTCACGACTCGTAATTCATTACGAGCAATCCAGGAAATGCCCGAATCTGGAGCAGTAAACAAAACCGAAAAAAAAACGAAATGGATACAACAATCAAAACATAACAAAATACAATCATAGAAAAGATGATTACTTAAAATGAATCATGAAATTAAATAAATGTATGTTATGAGTGTTATAGTCCTCAGAAATTGTATCGAATCGTCGGATCGAACGGAATCGTCAAAGGCCTTCGATGGCTTGGTTTCGAGGACTATTTTGGGGTGGTTTTTTGGGCTGTTTGCTGCTGAGGGGTTTGAGGTCGATGTACGGCTGTTTAGGACAGTTTTTAAGGCTTAGAAGGGCCAAACGTGGCTATGCCTAGGGGTTGAAGCGGGGCATTTTAAGTGGCGTTTGGGGCTGTTTTGTTATGCGGTGCTGTGTATTTACAGCAGTTTAGAGGGTGTTTCGCTTGTGTTTCGAGGCTCTTTGCTGCTATTTTTTTGGTCGTGCTTGCGTGCAGTTTTCGAGGTTTTTTGTGGGTTTTCTTGATGAAGAGGTGGGCTGGTATGAGGGTTTATATAGGGTAGAGTAGGGTTAACAAAGAAGGGTTATGCCGGAGGATGAGTTGCATGAAATGGAACCGTGGCTTGTGCGTGTGTGAGTTTTGGGTTATGAAATGGTTTTACGTGCATGGGCTTGCATGGGTATAGAATTAGGTGCTTGTTATGTTTGTTTATTTATTAGTTTTAGGTTTAATTTAATTAGGCTTAGATTAGTGGATATTAATTTAGAGGGACGCTTTTGTTTAAAAGAAAGGAGCTTAGGCTTAGGTAAAATGATATGGGTTTAGGGGTGGGTCTATAGTCTAATTAAGCAATCTCAGGCCTTTGAAGAAATCCGGACCAATTGACGATCGATATAGTAAAATCATAGGACCCTTATTTGGGGAGACATTTTTAGGTGTCTACAATAGCACTATTAAGAGGAGATTCAATTACACTAAAATCTCTCCTTGACAACAAATATCTAGTACACAGTGTCAAGAAACAATAATAATTAGAAATGAATTGCATAAAAACAGGACTTTCAAACTAGTTACACCAAGAGATAATCTGATTAGATTGCAATTAATGATAAAAATCAAACTTTATTTTATTTTCAGAGACAAAACGAACACAAACTTGAAGCTTCTTGCGCTAACATTTATTGTTTAGCAAATTTTCTTCCTATTTTGTACAAATCCCTATCACAAAACAAGGGATTCACCTTCTTTGGTGGGAGAATGAACAAAACAATGGCAATTAGATAAGAAATTGACCAAAAAAATAAGAGGAAAAAAAGGAAATTACCATGTTCAACACAGTCACCACCGGCGACCTTCAAACGCCCATCGTCAGTGCTAGTCCATAATTGTCGCAGCTACCCTACTACTCTAGTCGTTGCACTCATCGTCTCATTGTCATGCACTAGCCTGCACTCGTCGCTGCTAGTCTCACTCATCGTTGCTCGCCTACATGGAATTAGTGTTTGAATCTATTGAAAAAGCAGTATTTACTATGTTAAAAGGGGAATTGAGTCCAAGAAGGAAGTTTTTCATGTTTGAGTTGAGGAACTCATATGCAGCTCGCAAACACCACAACTAACAACACCAACACCAATTCACCTAAAAACGGAACCCTTGCAAAATAGCAATTTCAGAACACATATCAAAGCAAATCAAACACTCTTTTCATAGAATAAATATGAAAATGCAAGCAAATAATACAACAAATAACAATTTAGAATAGAAAAATAGCAAATTTCAGAATGAAATCAAGCGAAAACAACCAAAAAAAGAGAAATAAATTTAAAAAATACATCTTTGTAGTTTGACCACCACCAACTATCCTCGACAGCTGAGCAATATCTTAAAATCGCCACCCATCGCCGCAACTCAGTTGCCCACCCACCACCTCTACTCAGTCGCGTATACACCACCTTTCACAGTCGCGCACACACACCGCACGCACCACCTCTCCTCGGTTGCGCACTTGCTACCCAAATTCGCCCAAGAATCAATGATTTTGGTAGAATTAGTTTTTATTTGGTGTTTGATTTTGATTTGTGTGGTATTTGATCTCAATAGAGCTAAATAAGGGTTTCAAAATGTTTTGATTTTTGTCGCATTTCTCTTACTTTGTTTCTAGTATTACTTTTTACTAATGAAATGAATTGAGTTTTGACCTAGATGAATATCTAGAGGAGAAAAATTGCGCGACTTCCGAAAATTTTAGTAATTCACTTTTATGCACGGTTATTCAATAAGCGTTGCAATAGACTTAAAAACCATCGTTTAGATGGTTATTGCACACGATTAAGATAAATGCTGCATAAACCGTTGCATAATAGCATAATCGTACAACAACCCGTTGCATTAAACTAATCCGTAGGAAAAACTGTCTGCGTAGCTTATTGCTCTTATATTAGTAGTGCCATAAATGTATGGATCAAAAATTGAGAATCAATCTCATGACCTCCTGAAACCAAAAGATCAGAGGAATTATACTAAATGAATTACTCTCACCCCAATTAGGTCAATATCTTCATAAACCTTCCCAAACAAACCTATCACCACAAATACACAGAATTCTCCCAAAATTTATATTGGGACCCACCATTGCACCAAAAATTTATTTACCAATAGTTAGGAAATTGACTAGATTAACACTTGTGAGATACACAATTTATATAATATAATGTAATTAAACATTATATAATTATACCATGTAAATGCATAAATTTCTTTGGCAATAAAGTCGTATCCAAGTTTATAATTGGAATCAATGATTTTTTTTATTAAAAAAGTTTTATATCATATTACTTTGTTCCCTTTGTTTTTCCCCATTTAGAATTAAGGAGAAAATTTTTCAAAAGTAAAACTTTGTGGGAGATTCTAAAATTTGTATTAAATAGTTGCAGTTTCAAAATAATAATTAAGAAAAAAGAGAAAAAAGATATAATAAGGTAATTAATGTAGTAGTAAGGAAGAGAAAACGATGATTGAAAATTGAAATTATGCATTAGCATCCAAATAGTGGGCTACAAACATTGTGCTTTGTGTGTCATGTCATATTTTTAAGCTACCTCTACCTACAATGTCAGCTACAATCCTTGTAGCTGAAATTCACCCACATATAATTTTTCCCAAAATTCTTTTTTGCATTTAATACCATAATTAAAAACAAAACAAAATAAAATTGTTAGCTACGGAGTACTAGCTTTGTTGAGCTACAAGCTTGAGTCAATCAACAAGCTTACTTTTCCCACAATTGGTTGAGCTTATAGATTGCAAATTTACAAAAAATGCAAGCTAGTCCTTCAATACAACACCATTTGGATGCTCTTAGAATTTTATTAGTGTTAAGTGTTTTTATATATTAGGAAAGAGAAAAAACATATTTAATTTTGGTATAATTGTAGAGATTTTATACTACAAAGGAAAATTCTAAATGAGAAGACATTTAAGAATTACATTTGAGAAATGAGAAAAAGCAAAAAGGAACAGAATATATACTTGAGTTAGTGATAATTTAGACGGGTTGAAACATCTATCATAGTTTTTATGAGCACGCGATGCGTGTTTAGAGACATGAAAATTGTACAAAGTAAAATTCATCATGTGTGCTTAGAGAAATTAGCATATGAACTATAATTATTATGTAAATAGCCGTTGCACCGCGCGCGCATGCGCGCGGTGCCTCGGACGGTGTACAAAAATGCAAGTTTATAATTAGTGTAGATGGTTAACGCGTTAAATGCATAATACATACATCAGTACATCGCACAATAATAAAACGGTTATATCACATTTCATAGCAAAGAGTTTGACATAGGGTACCATACAAATTACGATAATTTAACCTTGAGCTGAATGAACATAATAAGTAATAACCACAATAATAATCTAATAAGAAGAAAGACATAATATGAGTCTAATCATACATATTTAAAGAAATCGTTTAGAGGCACCAAAATGGGCTTACAATACTATTTTGGCTAAAAAAATTATACGAACCATATATTTCGTATGACCAGTTGTGAAGCCCGTTTATCATCCTAATGTGTGGCATAAACATGAATTCACACACATGTATTAGGTTAGTATGCAGAGTCAGTTGAGTTTAGTAGTAAGCAACTTAACTGGACACCTTAGTCAACTTAAAAGCAAGTTTTTGAAATAAAGTGAATGTGTCTCATACTTTAGATATTGACTCGGCACAAACCAGAGATGATAAATCAGTTAGCTCAATTATCATGATCTTTTTGACAAAAATGACAAGTTAATTTAATTCGAGTGCTCTAATGTATGTCAAGTGTGAACAACAACAAATAAAGAAGATTTCAATCTTTAATATAAACTCTCATACCTGCAGCTGACAACCCTCCCTCTTTCACTCTGATTTTGATTTATGGATGAAATTAGTCCAATTTTAGAATTTGTAATTGTAATCGTAACTAACCACTATAATTGTATAGTTTTGTCATGAAGTTTGCTATTTATAGGACAATCACTACAAGAAAATGGTTTTCAACATGGTTGATTTGAATTTAGTGGTTGCTTTTGTTGGTATTAGTGAAATATCCGTTGGTATAAGGCTTTACCAACGGATTCTACGTATGTTAGGAAAATTATTGTAGAATCCTCCGTTGGTGATAGTATTACTAACAATATCAATACTATCAAACTACATACTATCCAATGGAAGATGGTAAAGGTACACTTATATGAATTGTGTGCTCAGTGTGCCTTTATCATTTGTGTGGATGCGTGTCTTTTTTCATTTTCCCTATCCAATGAAAATTCCACTGGTAATATGTATACCAATAGAAATTTACCTATTAGTAATAAATCTACCAATAGAAACAATATATGTTGGTAAAAAAGATTAATATTTGTGGGTAATACATATACCAAAACATATATACAATATTATTGTGATTCCATTTTACCTTCAGGAAAATAAAGAAGGCAMGAAAATCCAGCTTCACCAACAAGGCATACATATCACTAAATTGCTTGATTATATGTATATAACTTCACTGCCAAATTGTTTACACAAAATTGCTTCCTTAAAGAAGCAAGTACAACTTTTACTTCCACACTAATGATCATTCAATACATCTACTTTGTCTCGGATGACGAAAAACATTTGATTTACATAACTTCATCTCATCCAAAGAATAATCTAAAAGTAGAAATATATTATCTCTTCAACATTTTGATCTTCATTTAAAAATTTATCTTCCCCACTTTCACAACCAAATCCTACAATTAATAAGGAGTAATAACCATTAATAACATGATTCCAAATAAAATTTTTAATACCACCATATCAAGTTATCAAGTCAACGAAGGAATCATCAAAAGCTAATTAAGAATATAAACTCCATTCATGGTATGCACTATAATACTCAAATGATAAAATTGATAGACATAATGAGAAGTTTAAGCATGACAAAATAATGACAACCCAAACTTACGCAAAATATTGCACACATACACTGATTCACATACACATACACATACAATGATGCACATAAACATACACAACGCAGTAAACAACTACTAAACAGATGAAAAGGACAACAAAAATACGCAACATGCCAAACAACACTAAGTTCATACTTGTAATAAGCATAACTCTTAGCACACAACTCTAAATCAAGTGACTCTAGAGCCTAAATTTGATAAATTTTCAAGATCTACAACTTCGAAGAAGGGACCAAGAGAAAAATACAATTGCAGGGCTGAGAAAATGGGGAAAACAGAACCAGCAACTGAACAACACATAGGAAATCAATGCATCTTTCCAAGTTAGTGCAACACTACAAATCTGCAATTATGACAATAATCAACAGAAAAAAAAAGACACACAAAAAATTATAAAATTGGATAACTAACATTATTTGGCTATTAAATCGAAGGCACAGTAATCAGAACAATGTAAGACGTAATTAAAACTACTTTAAATAGCAAGAACAAATTACATAATTTTGACGGAGCACCAAAATCACAGCAACTTAAATTGTAATTAACCTAAGAGAAGAGAGAGACTATAACTTTAGGTAATTACTTACTAAATAAGTTTGATTCTAATTTACAAAGTAATAAAATTCCAATTAGTTAAGGATCCGTTTGTTTTGATAGAAAATATTTTTTCCCGAAAAAAATTACTCCCTCTTTTATTGTCCTTTGTTTGTTTTGGAAAGGGTGGAAATCATTTTCCTGAAATAGAAAAGTCACTTTGGAAAAGAAAATCATTTTCCTTTTTGTGGAGAAGGAATACCACAATCCTCCTCACTTCTTTACTTCTCCCTTATTATTCCCCATCTAATTTCATTTTTCATTTCCTTCATGAGTTTTCCTCTAACCAAATGTGTTATTTTAACTGTAAAGGACAATGGGAAGAGACAAGAGATTGCATGAGGAAAACTTCCTGGGCCCAATCAGGATTGAAAAACCCTCGACCCACTAGGGATTTACGCAAAACTTTTTTCACTAATATAGGCAATGACTCTATTATATCCTATACGAACTCGGCCAACTCAGTGCCACTAAAATCAATTCCATCACAGTTCCCTCTAACTGTCGAAACTCATGACTTCCAGGAAGTCTTCTCTTTCTCCTCACAGGCTTAACCTCAAAAGCCTGATACAGAAATTCACTCATCCCCCGGACCCCAAAAACCAAACTACAGGAATGATTTAAAAATCTTAGATAGGAACTTGTTATAAAGGACAAGGAACAAAAATGACTTAGATTAGGATTCTAGAAAAACTTTGTTACGCTCAATGAATGCTTTAGTCAGAGTGTCTTTTCAAAACTTGAGCGTGATTTATAGTTTTCAAATCTTTTTCTCCAAGAAAAGTAACTGTGTTCCACTATCACCCGTATCCATGATCCCACTAACACTCTACGTGTTCCGAACTTAACCATGATTCCTAACAACCGTACTTTTCCCAAATCAATCGACTAATCCAAACCTCTATCCACTTCCCACGTCTTATGGCCGTAGATTAGAAAGTGGATTTAAATTAATTTGTTTTACGATATTTTCAAAACATTTAAAATAATATCTTTTGATAAATCTTTTGTAAATAAATTATATTTAAACTCATAAATAATTTTATCTTTAACAATCAATTTACATCCACAAATTAAATACTTTTACTGGAGTGAAGATATAATAATATTAACTAGTTCCAATCATTCAATTATTGGACCTCTTCCAAGGAGCCTAGTTATTATATATTTCATACTTTAAACCTAGTTACTTAGTTCCTTCATATTGACCTTGTTCCATTCTCAAGTTCCTTTAACAAATCACCTAATAACAAAACTCCATGCTACTGATGATCTGCAACAAATCTTGACTTGCTTCCTTTTGTCGAGATGATTTCTTTGAACTTGTCGAAATACTCCTTCAACAATTCTCCACAAATTTAACATGACGCTTAACACACTTAGAAAACAAGATTAAAATGTTGCCTCTTGGTTATTATGTCATCATCAAACATAGAGTCAACAAGTATTCCCTCTTTTTGATGATGGACAACCAAAGGCAAACTAGGTAAAAAAATAAAATAAAAGAACATATGCCAAAAAACAAAAAAAAAAACGATGCATGTGAAATAAACGATGTGAAAAAGAAGAGAAAAAAATGAAAAGAGAAAAGAAAAACAATAAAGTAACGTGAATGATTTTTTTTGTGCTAATAAGGTAGATAATATAGTCTGTTTGTCGTAATTTTCCCCTTTGCTTATAAAAAATAAGAGTATTTACATCACAGTACCATTTGTCCAAGTTTTGAAAGAACATTTAAGTATCTCAACCCATATCTAGTATAGTTAGCCATGCCAGGCTCTATAAAGAATTAAAAAGTATAAGATCTAATTTCAACTTTTGTGTTTCCAATGTTCAATAGTTTGAGAGAGTTACCAGGACACCAAATAAAAACAAGAAAAATAGTCCAAATAATTTTGTAAAGACTTAGAAAAGAAAATAAAAGAAATAAAGGAAACTAAAACATTCATCATAGTTATTGGAAGGAATAATGATAGTTATGGTTCACAAGCTTTTTGTGGTGTTCGGTTTCTTCTCTGTTTGAGCAATATTTCATGGCAGATGAGTGACTTTTTGTGAACTGCAGAGAATATTGAATACTGTAGAGATGGTCCTTCCTCTGCTTTGTTAATATCAATCCATACGGTATTTAATGTTTTTCTTTGTTTCATATAGAGAAGGCTTGGAACACAGAAGAGAGAAAGCAATGATATCTTTATATTGCGCGGACAAATATAATGGAACAGGAGCTTAGGTGGAACATGGATAAATAATTTTATTATTAATTGAAAAGGTTCCACCCAAAACACTATTTGACTGTTTTTGCATGAGTTCCATTTGATCTAATAGACTTTTCGGTTCAATTGTGCCTTTCATACATTTCCAAAGTATCTTTGTAATATCAGTTCTCTCTCAATTCTCCCCCTAATTTTTTTGGATGCTATTTGTAGTATTGTTGGGAGTGTCAACCATGTTAATTAAATCTGATAAAAAGGAAGAAATGGATTTTGTGTGAGTGTGATGTGTTATTTATTAAAGTGAGAGATAGAAGAATTAAAAAAAAAGATTGCCGAGAAAATGTGCGTGGAGTTTTTTGCAGTTGTTAGGATTAGATATGGAATATTTGAAGTTGCTTAGGCAAAGAGATTTTGAGGATAAAGGTTGTTGATCCTAGTAAATTATTGAACAAAGTTGTAGCGTTTGAAGAATATCAGTAACAAAGTTTGTTAGGCGGAAGATATTTTTGAATGGATGATTGATGATGTTATCACTGAGTAACCAAAACACGTTACTTGTTTGATTTTTTTTTTATAAAAAAGTAGAGACCTAATATAAAGTGGAGTGGACTTAATACCAAAAAAAATAAAACTCTCTAAAATATGACATATTCCTTTCAAATAAATATTTGGATATGAGATTAAGATATATGGAATGTGGGAAAGGATAACAATTTCTATAGAGAGAAAAAAATAAAAATAATAAATATGACTCATATAGAAAAAAATAAAAATAAAAGGATGGATAAAAGGTAACTTTATGTACACTACTCATTAGAACACTTGAACTTGAATCCTCTAGACCTATCTTTACCTTTTTGAGCCGTTGACAGTACAGGGTAATATTACCAAACAAGGAGTGAGTCCTTATCTGTTCCTCATATTGTGATGGAGCGAACTCACTAGTTTGTGACGCAATTCCTTATTTTATCCAGGCCTTTGGTACAATTTTTGGTATTACTTTCCTTTCATACCTAATTCCAGTCTCATTTTATCATGTTTTTCTCTTGGTAAAGGCTTGGTTAATATATCAGCAATTTGATTTTCAGTTTGACAAAAATCTAACCTTATCAAGCCTTTTTCCACATTATCTTTAAGAAAGTGATGCCGAATGTGAATATGCTTTACTCTAGAATGATGCACTGGATCTTTAGATATGCAAATTGCACTAGTATTGTCACAGTAAATTGGCACACATTCAAATTTAATACCAAAATCACGTACTTGTTGCTTGATCCACAGTATTTGAGAACAACAAGCAGCGGCTGCAACATATTCAGCTTCTGCTGTAGAAAGTGCAACCGTGTTTTGTTTTTTGGAACTCCATGATACCAAACATGGCCCTAGGAACTGTACCATACCAGATGTGCTCTTGCGATTAACTAAATCTCCAGCATAATCTGCATCAGCAAAGCCTTTGAGATCAAAAGTGTCACTTCGAGGATAGAACAAACATAGATCATCACACCCTTTCAAATACCTCAAGATTCTTTTGACAGCGRTCATATGAGATTCTTTGGGATTTGATTGGAAGCTAGCACAAACACCAACACTRAAAGCAATATCTGGTATACYAGCAGTTAGATATAATAAAGAACCAATCATACCTCGATATTGAGTTTGATTGACACTCTTACCATTTGGGTCTTCATCTAACCTTGTTCCTGTTCCCATTGGGGTGTGATTT
>SNQN01011881.1:0-17629 GCA_008642245.1 Bassia scoparia | reverse complement strand
AGACTTCTACAACTTTGTCCATTAATACTCATGAGTATTTACCTTAAAACACTATAATTAGAGATCTTGTTTGATTCATCCTAACGTGTAGCTTTCAATAATGTAAAGTTTATAATTTTTGCTCACACAAAATTAAATATAATTGTAGTCAAGATTGAAGATAATTAAGTCAGGTGGCTTATATAGAGAGTGGCCATAGGAGTATTGTGTGARTGACGTATCCCTTCAAAGTTGAAGGAAAAGTTTATAAGATTGTTATACGAATAATGTTGCTCTATAGCACAAAATTTTGGACTTCTAAGAAGTAGCACATTCAAAAGGTAGGGTCAACGAACTGCGAATYTTGAGATGGATACGCAAAAACTCTCTAAAGGATAGAATTAGAAATGAAGAAATGAATCTATTTGTTGGAAAGTTGGTGTCGTAGACATTGTGAAAAAAACTAAGAGAAAATCGCTTGCGTTGGTTTGGACATATGAACACCGATATGAAGAATGGATGAGTGGGATTAGGGAGATCACCAACAAGATAGTGGTAGACCACAAATAACTTGGTTGATGGAATTTAGGAAAGATATGAAGCAATTGGAGTTCGAGAAGGTTTTTGATCGTAATGGATGAAGGAAAAAAATCTATGTGGATGTAGATGACCCAATTATGGTATTAAGGTTTCAATTAATTGATATAATGTCAATTGTGTATTCGTGTGTCTTAGAGATCATGAAAGTAGTAAACGTTGCAAATTGAATGAGACGGAGGGAYTAATAYATAACTATACGTTYTAGTTATTAATGGACAAAGTTGTGCATTGGTATGTGTGCAAAAAGAATTTGTTTTTTGTATATAAAACCAATACCCATTCATTCTTGTTGGTGTTTTTTWTTTGAAGTTGTAGATGTTGTTATATGTTTATCTTTTTTTTMGTCGTCTTTAGAGGTTAGTTTTTCCAAGTTCAATGGATGTTAGGATTCTTTTCTATTTTCCTATTGAAAGTGGGATTACAATACTCCTTTAGATTGTTGATCATGAGTAGAACTTTGTTGTCCTCGGTAGTTTTTATATGCAGGTCCAGTCATGGTCTCTTAGGAATTTCATAATGTAATTTTGTTAATATTGGCGAACTATCACTCCCTCAGTTCCCTTTTGTTGTTCTCATTTAAATTGATGATCCTTTATATTGTCCCATATTTGGAATCTTTCTACAATTAATTTTTCCACCGTTTTTAAAAAAAAAAAATCGCAACAAATGAATATGCATTTCAAAGAATAGATTTAAATGTAAACGAGCAAATTCATCAAAATGATTTAAACACAATTAACTTAATCTCATTCTTCATTGTGTGAAAATTATTTGATTAATTTGCTCGTTTCCATCGTTAAATCTCTTCATTGAAATACATGAAAATTCATTTGTTGCAATTTTTTTTGAAACGAAGGAAGTAAAATAAATCTCTTTTATACTATAGTAATTATTTTATTCATTTGGTAAAGGGGCCAAAAGTTGTTACTTTGTCCAGGTTTTCATTCCATTTCCAGTTGAAAAAACTATAGTTATTGTATTTCCTTATGCTTGAAATAATTCCGTTCATCATTTTCGGTCCCAATGTGATGTTAAATAGCTGGACTGTATATCTTTATAATATAAAATTTCTATATTTGTTGCTTATAGAAATTTAGTGATATCATGGTCAAAACTATGCATTAACAAGTGTGAAAGTTAAACAAATGCAATTTTTTTGAACAGTGGAACTTTTCATATGCTGAGATAATATTGATCTAGATGGAGGAGGCTAGAAAACTAAATGACGGGAATTTAGGCTAGGGTCTTCATTGAAGACAATTTGTGCACACGTTTATTCTTGTGCATGGCATTCTCTTCTTTATCTTTGAGAACCTTTGTTCTTTGGAATTGTCTTTAAGTGTATCTGAGAACATTTGAGTTTCAAGCTGATTTGACAATAGGTTTGCTATTTGTTTGTTGAGCAAGCGGAGACCTGGATGCTAGACTGCAAGGCTGCAACATTGGTTCTGCAGCAGTTACTTGATAACAAATTTGGCGATTGTACTAAGTTTTTTGTTTTAACCTTCTGTTTCATTATTGATCCTTGTTATTCTTCATGCTAAAATCATGACTTCTGCTTGCATGGCTGTTTTTTTAACCAGAAAGTGTAGATTTTATACTAAAGAATTTCTTTCCTCTTCAGAATTATGGCATATTACAAATATCTCATGTTGACGGCCGAGTAACTAATCCAGAGCAGAGGATTGCTAGTAGTGTACCGAAATTCTGTTCCGAATTAAGTGACCTTGTACAGGAGGATCTTATTGCAGTTGCCGATGGGCTGCTGTATACATGGCGCCTCTGTTCCTATGCCAGCCCAAAATATTCTTCTGGATTTGGTACATCTATTTGACCCACTACAGATATATGTTATATTAGTTTTTTATCCTGGAGTAATACTCTTTCATTCAGAGACATAATTTCTAATGATGTCCCTTGTATATGTTTTAGGCTTATGTTCTGGGCAGGGACTATGATTAGAAACTTTTCTCTGCATTCGGGAAATTGATGTCTAGAAACAACAGTTGGAGGGAGAGTATCGACAGCTTCATTCTCGATTGAGGACCCACTCGGAAAGTATAGCATTTTATGGGGAGAAGCTAGAGAAGAGTTTCATATTCAGCAGAAGTTTAAGACACTAGTAAGGCATATGGGCGTTGTCCTTCATGATCATTGTGTTTGGTATGATCCAAGACTTCTTGCTGAAGTATCTTGGTGCCACTGTAGCTGTTGTTCTCATAATTGAACCCTTTTTCTCTGGCAAACTGAGGCCTGATCTTCAACGTTGGGCCGTGCTGAGTGCTAAGCAATCTTAGATATCACACTAGTGTTATTATTCCCTTTTTCAGAGTCTGGGTACACTTTCAATCAGTTCAAGACGACTCATCGTCTCAGTACTTCTGGACTATGTTTTTTTTGAATATTTCTATTATTTATCAAGGTCATTGACAATGGATTGTCTTGTGATCTTGCTGGAATTATGTTTGTGCAAATGCTTGATTGGTCATGCCTCTACTTCAAATTTGATGTTGATATTTCAACAATTTTGGTTATTAGAGCGCTTATGTTATCTTTACGAAAGCTCCACTTGTTATTTTTTATTCTGAAGAACATCGATGATAAGAATATAACTTCTAAAAAGTAAGAGACAAAAGTAATAATGTAATAGAATACTCCCTCTGTCGTCTTTTACTTGCTACATTGTGGTTTTCACAAAGACCAAGGAAATATGCAGGCCCACAACATAGTACATAAATGATGAGATAAAAAATAATTATCAGGTTACTTTTGGGGTTTATGATAGGAAAAAAGCAAAAAGTAAGAGTAGAATAGTAAAAAAGTATATAGGACCACACACCAAAATGAAATGTAGCAAGTTATTAGAGACATCCAAATAAGGAAAATGTAGCAAGTAAAAAAAAACAGAGGGAGTAGATAGATTAATAGTTTAATACTATAAGTCATTCTTCTTCCTGTATTTTGTGCAAGGAGTGTCTCTAGCTTGTGCTATATTAAGAAAAGGCCTAGGCTCGATCATTCAAATAATTTTGAGACCAAAATTTTTGTAGAGTTAATTTTATTATTCATATTATATCACATCAAACTCGGCAAAGATTTTGAAAGACAAAGTTCAAGGGATAAAGAAAGCTCCTATCAAAACCTTTACATTATTTATAGAACCCTGGGAAACTCCCTTGAAGTAGCATCAATTAGAAACCTTGATTGCTTTAATTATTAAAATAAATGGCTAGAAGTTTGGGGGCATTGTTACTTGTGCCTTCCAATACTTTGCACCATTTTTTCTATTTGATTGTCCCTAATTCTTGGCCCTTTCTTCTATTGACATTTTTTTCTTACTTTTTCTTCACATTTGATTGTCCTCACTAATACAATCAATCTCACTTCCTTGGCTTGTGTGCCAAGCCCACAAGAGGCAAAATAAAAAAAAAAATAAAAAATGGGGATATAGGGATTCAATTTCTGAAATCAACTTGTTTGATTAAAGTCTAAATTATTGGGCAAAAGATAAAGTAGTGAACAAAGGATTACGTTGTGGTGGGAAATAGATACATTTCCTATTTTATACATACATATCTACATACGGTTTCCCTAATTAAGAGTTTAGTGATAAATTTGGGCTGCCTTGTGGAGGGAATCCTATCCCTATGTATCACGTTCAGTTGAATGCTTGATCTTGATGCATCTTTCTGTTTTTCCTATTGATCTAGTAATTGTTTGAAGGAAGACGATGTTTTTCTATCTATACTATATAATTTAATGTGTATGTGRTCATCCATTGGTCAATTTGTAGTGGTTATGCAGACCGTATTCAGGAGTTGATTGCRGTGTCGCGTGAACTTGGATCTCGTGATACGTCTTCTTCATTGAGAAATGGAAGTCGAAATTGTTTTAGTGAAGCCAAGTACATCGAGTTTTCTGATGTGAAGGTGCTTGTCTCTTTGCAATCAGTCCTAATACAATTTTCCTTTGGCYGTGTTAWTCTTTTGGATGTAGTAGATGTAGTATAATATTTTTMGAAATTTCAGGTTGTTACCCCATCTAACAATATWCTGGTAGAAGACCTTACTCTGAAAGTTGAACCAGGATCCAACCTTTTGATTACAGGTAAAGTCAAGTTTTTGATGCTGCTTAATATTTCCTGAATCGTGAATCACAAATTTTGGGTTTACGGTTCCTTTTGTTTCATTGCAGCATTTGCTTCATTTGTGCTGTGATTGTGTTTTCATGCTGTACTTGTTTGTCTTTCTGTGTTAGCTTTCTAGCATGTAAATTTGGGATCACCTTATTGTTATGCCATGTGCCTATTCTTTCCATTGACCTTCCCAAACCCGATAGAGGCACTGTGTTGTTTTACATTTTATGAAGGTTTACCTGCTGTGATTACATGTTCAAGCCCATATCAGTCTCCAACTTTTCTCTGTATCTGAACTTGATATGCGCTAATGTCTTTACTTGTCTGTAGATGATTTTAATTTGTTTTCTTTTGTACCATCTTGGCATCATCACATCTTTGTCATAATTTTGAGAAGTTGAAATCTGTGTGCTCTGGTGTTGAAACTGATTAATTTTGGTACTTATMTTGTATGCTGTTTAATAATTGGTCTTTCTGTGAAGGTCCAAACGGTAGTGGCAAAAGCTCACTTTTCCGTGTCCTTGGGGGATTYTGGCCTCTAGTATCTGGACATATTGCAAAGCCTGGAGTAGGATCTGACCTCAATAAGGAGATCTTCTATGTGCCACAACGACCATATACAGCTGTTGGTACCCTWAGGGATCAATTGATTTATCCTCTTACCGCAGATCAAGAATCAGAACCACTTACGCGTGGAGGAATGATGGAGCTTTTGAAAAATGTAGGATACCTCTCTATCTGCTTCATTGTTTACTAATGTGGAACTTTTTTTTTTTTTTTACCTTTGACACCAAGATCTAGAGTTGTGTAGAGCTTTTATTTAACTTACATGTGACCACACAACTTCTTATTTCTTTTTGGATTTTCGCCATACTTTTTCTAGGTGGACTTGAGTATCTGCTTGTCGCTATTCCTCCAGAACAGAGTTAACTGGGAGTGAGGAACTCTCCTGGAAACAACAGGAGTAGGAATGGCAGATTATTTTATCATAAGCCCAGTTTGCGTTCTTTGATGAGATTGCACCAGTGCCGTGCATTGTATGGAAGAGCGCTTTTTGCAAGGTCAGGCTTGGACTTCATGATCAAATATCACATCGCCTGCCATTAGTTGCATTTCATTGATGTATGCTTTCTTGGATGGTGGCTGAATGCAGGATGGAGGTTCCATACAAAAAGGTAAAGTGGCTGGTCGTTCTAGGATGTGGATTGTGTTAGTATTGACATTTAACACATGGATGTTTCTTAAATCAATGATTTTTCATTCAGGGTGAAACATCAGCAAGAGTTGAGATGTAGTTGATACTAGTAACCCGTGGAGTCTAACCGCCAAATGATGCAATGACTGTAAAAGAGCTTTTGCAACTGTGAAAAAGGTTTCCTTATACTTTACCCCCTACCCTCCCTCCTCTGCTCTCGTTATCGCAAACAAAACACAGAGACGTGCGCATGCACCTGTGATCCCAAAAGCTTATCTATGAAACTTTACATTTTTTTTTCCATTTCTCCAGAATTCTACAGTCTCTAGGTCAAACCTGAATTCATAATCTCGAGTATCTTAAGTCATCACTACTTTAGTCGAGCTGCCTCTTTGCCCCATGTTCCACAACTCCCAAATATCTCCAAGGATGTTGCCATAAGAATGGCGACATGTTTAAGATATTGTGAAGTTCGTTTTTCTCTGTACAGTGTTTTTTTTCAATTAATTCTTATTTTATTTATGATGCAAATAATGCAAAGATTTGTGATGGAAAATTGAAATTAGGATCATGCTTTTGTGACCCGTTCTGAACTTTATGACTGGTGGTTATGTGCTCTGTTGTATTATGTTATGTTAGTATTAATGAGGTTGGATTATTTTCCTTGCGTTAAGAGGATTCCCGTATGGACGATGTAGTGTAGAGATACATGTGTTTGCGACCAGCAGATTGCACTGTTTGATAATTGATTAGTTAATGCTCAAAATCATAAAAGATGAGGCACTTTGATTGTAGTTGTAGCATAGGTTAGCATATTATGTTGAAGTAGGTACGCTTGAAGCCATTGAACATTGGATTAAGCTTCATTTAGAGAAGGCAAGGGCTTATCTGAACCTTCAGTATGTCGGTTTTCAGAGAAAGCAGTAACAAAGCACGAGCTTGAATCCTCAGCGATACTTGAAAAGGAGATTATATGAATTTTCTTTTCCTCCAGGACTACATGTGATGGATAAGCAAGAGTTGCAACAAATTCATAAGCGGTTGATTCTTGTAATTCTACAAGAAACATGGGTGTCGATCGATTGCAGTCTTTAGATGGTAAGTGATGTCAGTTCTTTATCGAGTTTTCTCTACTTTAATTGTTTAACTAAGCTGGATATAATTTCCTCCGGGAAACTGTTAATTATGGTTCTGGAGCAGGATAAGCAGCTTTTGTTCTTAGTGCATGTGGGTTAGCGTCTTCAAAGTGGATGCTTCCTCTTTCATATTGGCCCGTCTATAAGGTATCTTTGTTTTCATGAAATTCTTACCCTTAGAGATTTAAGTATCTGATCTCTCCATATATAATTAAATTACGATTCGCATGAGAATGTGGTATATGTTTAAAACTTGTTTAGAGATTATTTTATTTGCGGTTATAACCATAAAGCTGCACTGAAGGAATAATTTCTTTACCCAAGGGGTATGGGGCATGCTTGATGTGGTTCTTCAAACTGCAATCCCTGAAATTATTGCAAACATTATCTTAGAATTCGTATTTGTGTGAGTCAAATAGCTGTTGTCTAGTTACCTTGAGTTGTGATTGTCATGTTTATGATTCAGTTTGACTCATTGCACTATGGAGGTGCTACTTTTAAAGTACTGCAATATTAATGTAGTTTAGATCGATGTTGTGTTATTTTTTTAACGACTGAAGCAATGGAAATTTCTAACATATAACCTACCAGGCACTTGACAGCAAGGTGGCCATGGGATGGAGAATTCGTTTGACTCAAACATTTACTCGGAATTAGTTAAGAAGAAATGCTTATACTACAAGGTATTGTTTTCAGAGCCAAATTTTTACTTGGGCATTGCCTGCTTACATAATGTGCCATTTCTTCAGTCATCTTGATACAGTAATTTTCTTTCTAAGTCATTTATTTTCTTTAATAGCCTCATTTTTTATAAAATGTTAATTTATCAGTTTTCAATATTGTCAAGCAAAAGCATAGAGTGCTGATCAGAGATTAACGATGATCTGGAAAGTTAACGGGAGATCTATCAGGACTTGTCACAGAATGGTGCCAAGCCAACTGTGGATATTTGTGGTAAGCACTGATAATAACTATCAATGAGATGCAATCACAGCTACATCATTTAACTTCAGATGCCACTGTCTTCTTTGCATGATGTTTACCGAGTTCACTATTGTTTAAGGTTTTACTTCCCCTCTGAGAGAATGAGCTTTGACTGTCGTAGAGGTGTGCCATCTTATAGTGCTAATGTTGCTTGGGACTTGGTCTTCTGAGGTGTTACTCCTGATTTTTGGTTGAATCTGGCAAGTCAAGAGCAGCAGCTTGAAGGGAACTTTCAGAGTTTTTTTTTAAAAAAAAATAAAAATAAATTAATTTAATTTTTTTCATAATGTTTTCTTTGTTCTCTCTACTTCTGATTTCGTGCCTTTGTGTCTTTCCATTTGATTAGGTTTATGCATGACGAGGTTGCTTACTCTGCAGAGTCTTGTGTTTCTTTGTGGGGGGTGCACAGGAAAGCGGTGATCTTATTCTTCAGATGCAGTGTTTATGTCAATTCTTGAATTTTTTGTTTATAATTAGTGTAGTTTTCGGATAGAAAGCTGTTTCTTGCAAGATTCCTGTTTGGCAATGTCTCTAAGCACTCAATCTAAGCGTAAGGAGTGGGTGAAATGAGGATTGAGGAGGAGTATATTGAAGCCAATTGTTTATTCAATTACCACGTCGGCCTCATTTGGGTCGTCCATTGATTCTATCACATTCATCAGTCATTGCCGAATTCTTAGTTTCCTAGCCTTTTAGGGATTGAGCTTCTCAGCTGATTTGTTCATGGCCCATGGGAAAACCTTTCTTCTATCTATATTGCCTTACAATAGGCTCGAAATTCATCAATTCCAAGTAGCCTATTATGACTCAGACTAAATTATCCTTTCAAATCAATCCAATATATTGACCGATTGATTTTAAATACTAATTTAAAATGTTGGCAATAGATCCCTAATATGATTCAACACAAGGGTGATATGTATGACAATTGATTAAAAATAGAACCTCTAAGAGTGTAAAGACTAAAGCTAACTCAATATGGATGACTCGATATTACGATATTACCAGACGATTATCATTACAGTGCCTGTTATCTTTTAATCATCAGCATTTCATATGTTATCCGTCCAGTTCTTCAGGCCATATGGTTGATGAGTTGCTTGTGATTTGGCTATTGTGTGTGTGTGTGCGTGTGTTTTCAGTATATGGTCCTGTCGAAAGTCCGTACATATCGGAGTATACTTGCCCAAACTATTAGCTATTGAATTTTTGGGGCACTTATTTTAATCCTTTTAAATTTGCAGATGTTGAATCAAAATATTGAGAAACTTCTCCAACACTCGTTGTTTTGATGAAGGTTAAGAAATGGCGTTATGCATAACTTGATGATTTCGTGACCAAACAGCTTCTCCGCATAATGCACTTGGGGACTGAGCTTATTATATGCCATCGGAACATAAGGGAGACCATCCTTGATTTCCCTCAAGGTGATGCTTAGAAAGTACTAGTTGTATTGTATTACTTTCCCCTGTTGAACTTATCTAAACACATTTCTATTATCAAGTGTATTGTTAATTTGTTAGAATCACCCATGTTACTATTATCTTCTTAATGCATGCCAGTAATGCTTTAAATGATTCTCTATTATGTAAACTTTACTGCTTCCGTCTTGACTTTGTGAAATTCTCCTTCAGGTGATCTTGCACATGCATTACAGTTCTTGCATCGTTGTCTCTCAAGCTGGTGTTGCTTTGGTGAACTTCTTGAGCTTATAGAAGTTTGTTGAACTTATCTGGTGTATCAATCGAATTCTTGAACTGGATGAATTCCTGATGCTGCTCAATCCTACGGTAACTAGATAGGACAATTTTTTTTTTTTCCCCTTTCTACGTTGACTAGTCTTAATGCAATATTTACTACCCTATAACATTTCTATAGTTTTAAAATGTTGTTTCTCTTTGCAAAAACCAACTCTGTTATCTTTATTCATGTTTGATTCTTGGAAACCTTCACACTAAATTTTTGACATTACTTGGAGTTAGGACCTGATTAACATGGCCGGCCCTGAAATTTTTCGGCGCGGCCGATTTTTTGCATTTTGGGAATAAAAAATCAAAAATTTTAGTTATTTTTTTGACCCGGCCCGAAAAAAGCCCGCAAAACCATTCTAATTCGGCATCGGAACTTTTAAGGCCGAAACTGCAACCGACCCGTCCATTTTTGGGCCCTCATTTTTATGCTAAGCCAGACCAAACGGCCTGGCCCATGCTCACCCACTTTGGAGCTTTTATACCATCTCTTTCTCTCTCATCACATGGTTCTTTATATTTTAGTTTTAACTTTAGTATGCACTTTTCAAAAATGGGATTTTTACATGGAACATAATAGTAATGTCGTAAGAATCCACTTAGACAAGATAAGATTTGCAAGTCTGAATTATGAGATTTCAACTTTACTTCAATGTTTCATGAAGCATTGCACCCTTCTATTCTGTTGACCCCAGCAGTTACATGCCTTGAAATTTTTAGCTTTCCAAATCCACCTCCCTTCACCACAAATAAATCACAAAGATTTACGTATGAGCCTCTGTGGTACACTGTGGGAGTTAGTATTTTTTACCTGGATTCAATGTTTTTGCAGATCACTTGACCAAACTTACTCGCTCTGAGGGAATAGTGCTCACTCTGAAGACACCATTTCGTTTCCGATTTACTAATCACCCATCTCCAAAAATTATTGGCAGCGGTTGACTTGTGAATTGTACCAGGAAAGTTTCTAGTGTACGGGTTAGTTTATCATCTTGTATATTCTTTCTGGGTTATCTCATTTGAATGCCCTCTGTTATAACAGACCTATTTTCCATTTTTTAGGTCCAAATGGTGAGTGGGCAAAAGTTCTGTGTTCAGGTCCTCTTTGGTGTTTGGCCCATTGTCGTGGAAGACTTGCTGTAAAACCAAGCCAACTTTATGAAAAGGGATTGAGTTTTTCATTTTGTATTTGTTGTTCACAAAGACCCATTATACTATGCCTAGGAACGCCTGCGATCAGGTTCATCTTCCTCTCTCACGTGAGAAGCAGAATCAGAGCGACACAAAAGGATGGAGGTACAGTTTGATGGCTTGTCAAAGTATTCTTGTAGATTAACTTAATAGTGGATTGACTGAGAACCTTTTCTTTATTTTGTTTCTGCTTTTGTGAGTATTACCAGTTTTGACTAATATGTTTTTTTTACCTATTATTCGTTATCTTAATAATACTTCCCTCTGTTTTTTTATCAGATGCACTTTTTTTTTTTATTTGGATCCAATGCAATTTATGCAAGGAGAGGGCAGAGTGAATGAATTGAAGAAAATATAGAGAAACTGATTGAAAAAATAGAAAGTGAAACATCTACATTCCGAATTTCTTATTAAGTTATGGTGTACATCTAATAAAAAACAGAAGTAAGTCTTTGTGACCTCTTGAATATTTCATTCTTTTTTCGCTCACAATTTTATTAAGTTGGGTTTAGTTTTTGATCTTGGTTTTGACACCTCATGAGAATTATTAATCTCCAAGTTGCTGATATATTTCTCATTTTATACCGTGACTTATATGATAATACGGAGTATTTTTTTATTGATCAAAACATCAGGTGCTAAATAATTACCTATTTAACTGTCAGTTGGTTGGAAAATGATTTTTCTTTGGTTCTACTTCCTAATAGGTCCTAAAAATAATTTATGCATTTGTTTGTGTTCTTCAATCAATTCTTTGGATGTCGCTTTTTATGGGTCAAACAAGGTTTAGGGAAGGGTCCATGATGGGGTGTGAACTTTTTGTTAAAAAATAGCTCTTGATTTCAGCCGCTTGTCTAGGAATAGACTAATAGTTGTATCTCTGCTGTTTAAAATGGTGGTTGACAAGAGAAGTATTCTAATGTTCGCATTATAAATGTGCGGGTCGCAACTTCCTGACAGGGAGGGTTTAGGTGAACCACTTTCTCCCCAAGTGAGGCTTGATGAATTTAACCACTTCTCAATCTTAGAAGCTGATATTACATATTTTATTTCAATTTTAAAGGATGGCAATTAGGAACTCTTTAATACTTAAATGTGCTACTAAGCTGTAGTTACAGCTTTCTAAAAAGAAGATTGGCAATTTATGCTCTGACAATTGATATTGTTGTGAGTGCTGTTGAATCCTCAAGGAAACTTGTCTGTTGATTTCAGGTCATTCGCATCTTGCAGCTCCTGCCAGATGTATGGATATGCCAGTTGAAGGTATATAGAAATGTTAAATGCTACCTATTGGAGAGGGAAGGCGTGGAGGAACTTCTGTTAATTGGAAGATGTTCTCTCTCTCGGGAGCAGCAGAGGTTGGATGGTAAGTTTACTCTTACTTCCCAAATGTCCTGGAATGATAGAATATGCAGCTTTAAGACTATTATTAATAAAATATTTTTGTTAATACCGATGTCATCTTTTTTTCTCTGAAGGCACGCTTATTTCCACACTAAATTTGCTATCCTGTGGGATGAGTGCACAAGTAACGTTATCATGATTACGCTTTTGTTTCTATGATTTCTTACTTATTTGAATCCTTAATTATGGTAATTAATTTTTTCCATTTAACTTGTTTTTGATCGGACCATTCCACCTTCCTCATTGACAGTCTGCAACAAAGCGTTGTTGAGTCGAGGAGCATCTTGTATTCGTGGCTAGTCGTTATGATAACAGTTGTTTACTTTTCACAGGTATTGGGTTTTCCCCTTATCCAAGTCTGGTGTGGATTCTGGAGCAATTGTACCATACTGCATTTCTAGAAGTTATCTAATCAAAGTGCTGACTCCAGCTTTTCAGTAAGCCGTCCACGTTTGTATTTGTTTATACTTTGGATTTAATTTTCCCTGCAAACCACTATGCCAAGTATAGGTTAAAATTTCAAGAGAAATATAAAAAGGGTGGGTGTTGAGGAATTGAGCTAAAAAAAGTGAAACAATTGTGAAATAAAGATTGTAGCTATTATATAGTGAGCTTGTTTTGCAAGTAGTAAGAATACTAGATGGGACATACAAATTTAAACAGGAATAAAATCAGATATCTAACAGGAGGGAATATTTGTAATTTACTTGGTCAGCCTTCTTCCTTTTTGCACTTTTATTAGTTCATAGTTTGTACTTAAGTTTTTAGCGACTAAATGTATGAAGAAGTTGTAGTGGCTACACAAATTAGTTTCTTATTGCAGCGTGTTTGTATCTGCCCCAAGCACATAGGGTTCTGTGCTGAAGTGATTTGCTGGTTTGATTTCCACTGATTTCTTCAGTGACTCTTAGATATGATAGGTTTCTGGATTGCCCGTCTTTTCTTTTATGAATCATTCGTAGCTAATAGTATGATTTCTCTAAAAACCTCGTTAATTACATAGATATCTGTTTCCCTCATTGTTTAACATCCTTAAGAATAGAAAAGGATGTCCCCGCGATCCTCCATTACTGCAGTGTCACCCATCGCCAAAATCAGTAATCTTGAGTAGTCGGTTTTGGAAACTTGGATTTAATTAATAAATTAAAGTCTCTTTGCCTCTTAGAATATACTGTGTGTTTGTTAGCGTGTATAATGAGCTTGCCTTCTATATACTCATATTATTCACGTTCACAAGCGCCCTGCTTTATTCCTTTCCATGCGGTGATTGCGACTGCTTGAGAAGGGCGAAGTCTTGGAGCTTCGCAAAATACAAGCAATGATTTGCTGAATTCTGCAAAGATTCACGAGGTAGTTGCCATGCCATGGTTGATGCAACAATTTTATAACGAACTAAAAATAGTTTTATATTCAGATTCAGGGTGTTGTAGTAGTAGTAGTGTCGGCTGAGATCTATTTTGGCCAGGAAAAGAGCAAGACTCCCTTAAAAACAAATGGGTAGACTGCTCTCGAGGGCAATCAAAATCAATATACTGCAACATATAGAAATGTAAGTTATTAATAATAGATACTCTCTGTACGGTTAATGAAGGAAAGACTCAGTTTAAAGCGATTCTTGTTGTATAAACTTTGATTTCATATCAATTTTGTTTCCTGTTCTTAGTAAAGCTTATATTCATTTTCGCATTTATCACTATTACTCCGTAATAGCATCACTTTTGCGCTTGAGTGTACTGGCCTTATCTAGGATTCGCAAATCAGTAAATTGTGATGGATCATTAATCTTTTGTGATCGTTGCAAGCTAGGGCCTGTAGTAGTCCAATTATTTTCTACTTTCAAGGCGTAATAAATGGATCATATATTAATATTTGCACGTATTTTTGAGGAATATATTTGCAGGCCGTAGATGAGGGAGCTAATACACATACAGTCCAACTGTTGTGATGTGGCCCAATTCTGAATCAAATGAGACGTTGGCTCATTTTGGCCAATGAAAACTGAAATCAAGTTGTATGTAAGAGCCATATACAACTGTTGTACGGTGTAGCTTTCCTCAACAAGCAATCTAATTACTCCCTCTTTAGTTTTTTACTTGAAACAATTGAATATTTTACCCTAATAAATAATGTCAATTGTTATAAGTAGAAGCGACAGAGGAGTAAAAAAAAAATTTTACTGAGGGAGTAACGTTAGATGGATGCCATTACCAAATTTGATTGAGATAGTTACTTGGATTGTGTTGTGGTTACCCTAGAGTGAAGAATGTTGCGATTATCTTTAGCAAAAAATCATCGAACTATGTCAATAAAAAAAGTCAAAAAACATTGTTCCCAATTCAGGGCAAGTTCAACGCTTTATGATATTAAAGAACTTTGTTTCGCACTCCAAAATCTAAATTCGCACTCCAATTAGAGGCGCAGTGGGTGAATGTAACGGACCGCCAGCATTACATGTTAACAATCGCTTGCCGGTCCGTTGCGAAATCAGAGGCTGATACTTATCCACTTGTTGCAATATATGCAAAAATGACCTAATGATGTTCCCTTGTAAATTCACGCTAAATGTACTTACACGTTACTCTACATCATAACCAATTTTTATACCCCCAATTAATCAACATTTCCTAACTCACAGAGTTCTAAAGAAACATAGGAATTATATGGCAAGGATGATTAAAGTTTCGATTTTGACCATATCTTCGTGGTGAATGAAATAACTCAACAATTGAATATATTTTTTGAGTTAGTCCCATCCTCACAAAATCAGAAAGTAATTCATTTTCAGGTCCAACATTCCTTTTACATAGTAGTCCACCATTCAATAACAAATTTTACTTAGTAGCCTTCATCATCCTCTAGCGCTCACTTCGCATAATTCCGATGAAGGTAACCGGCCAGGTCTCCCAAAGGAAAAGGCAACGCATCCAGCAGGAAAGAACTTCTTGTCTTCTAGAAACGATTGCCAATTGCCGAGCAAAGTCGCCAGATACCCAAGTCCAAGATGATGAGCAAAGCCGGCCTGTTTGGAGTTCTGATGTAAGCATAGTTACAGTAGAGAAGATGATTTACTCCGCCAGACTGGCAAGCAATAAGACTTCTTCTCTTCACAAAACCAATACCTCACCAAGACGACAAGGGAGGCATAACCAGAGTGAAATTCTGGATCGTTGACAGTCATTTATCACCTTTGAATCGACCGTGGGAAAACGGGCTAGCAATGACCAATTAAACACAAGCAAAATGGATGTAGGATTCCCGAAACATTCGATTAGAGAGAAGGGTTCCGAATTCAACTTACTGTAGATGAAACATTCTAGAAAAAATTCAAGGACCATTCAATAAACACTATCCAGCACAACCGAATGATATATGCTGAACTAAGAATGATCACTTAAAAAGGGCCAAACGCCATATTGTGATGATGAAACCCGAAACACGCACTTGTCATCAACTTAATATTCTAAATAACAACCGCATGATCATAGACAAGGCAAGCTAAGCTAGCTAATGCTTGAATACATCATTACAACTCAAAAACTCGCAACACCAAGGATCGACTCTGATAAGCTTCCTAACATCGACAGCGACACGCTCACAGCAAAACATTAGGTCTAACAGACTAAATTGCGGAATATGTCAACAAAGTAAACAGTGTGATTACAGAAGATGAATCACGATTAGATGAATTGATCAAATCCCCCAGCACCTTTATGATTGAAGTTAGATGAGCTAGAAAGAGAGCGCAGAATTCACCCAGAAAATTGTCAATCTTGTTAATTTCAGAATATTCTTTATAATTCCCAAAGCCTTATTTCTAATAGATGGTGAGTTGCAAATAGTACGACATAACCATCCGAACTGCGAACCACAAATGGCTTTGTTTAAGTCAGTTTCATCAATGTTCCATACTTCCAAATTCTCAGTTTCTCACTCTATCTGGCCGCATGTACACTAGCTCAAACAATTTTATTGAATTCACCACTTTTCCATATGCTCGCGCCCACATCTAGTCTATGTGTGTGTCGCCGCGTTCGAAGAATAATGCGACCTCGGTTGCTATATTCCATTCGGTTAGATCTTTATACATCCCTAGCGGCTGACCTGCCTCAGTTCTTTTTCGAGGAGCGAAGTGTAGCCATACTAATGGTGTGCTCATCGTATATCTCTCTCCACACAGGAGAGTATCATTCGAACACACGAAGCCAAAATCAAACGAAACTAGCACGGGAACATTCAAAAATTAAAGAGCGCCAAAGTATATGATTACACGTAATATAACAACTCATAGCAGAGATAGCTTCACGGAAAATCAAAGAAACACTGAGACGGGTGGGAATATTACCAAATTACATCCCCGAGAAGTGAGATTGGGATTAAAAAATACCCATTAAAAAAAAATTGGCTGTAGCGAAAACTTCTGTGAGCGTGAGAAAAGAAGATTCCAAAACCCGAACACCAATGTATATTTTGACTACTCAAGGAAATTAACTAGCCCCCAACTTTGAGTTAGCGGGAAGAGAATAACGATATCAGACTCTCGAAAGAAAGTTATGTCTTCATGAGCTCGGATATATGTAAAGAGAGGAGTTGATTGCCAATCAAACCCTCAAAAGCATTAGATAGACGTGAGAGAGAATCGTAGAGACATCCGAAGCTTACCTTTTGTCGTTAGATTTCTTTGCTTGCAATGACTTGTTTTGATGTATTAATTTTTTTTTCTTTATTTTGAGTTTATATTGTTGGGATTTTTCTGTGGTTGCAGATGGGTGTATAGAGTGATATGTCAACATATAACTTCACTGGATATAATTAGGAACTATATCTGAAATATTATGAGAGTATTCGTGTGTACTACTAAAGTGCGAGTGGGGACAAAGGGTGAGTCATGAAACGATCTCGCAAATTATCGTTGCGGTGTCAAAGAGACATGTTTAGTATGCTCTCGCCACCACCCCCCCCACTTGAACTGTTTAGTCCGGTTAAATCAACGAGCCCCTAAAAATCTTCGGTAAGATCGACAAACTAACGAGTAACCAAAATTATTGAGTCTCTGGGCCACCCAGTATGCAAAGATTTGCAGGACCATGCGAAGTCCTCCGTCTGGAAAAAACGGCGGGCCCGTCTGATTGTCCTTCCTGTGGAGGAAGTCTCCTCCCCGTACGCTGACCTTGGCTTTTCGGGGAAAGTTTGCTTTGGTATTGTATAACCTTAGTTCCGCTGCTCGATTCGTTGTTAGAAGTCTCCTCTAAATGAAATA
>SNQN01011879.1:1583-17633 GCA_008642245.1 Bassia scoparia | reverse complement strand
TACATAAGTGAAAATTTATTTGATGTGTCATATTCTGTTTAGTGTTTACACACTTATATAAACGGATAACCTCCTCCGTCCAACCCTATAATCCGATCTATCTAATAAACAAGTCGTGTCATGTCAAATMTATGTACTTAAACATATAAACACCATGAACCCAAACCAATTAATAATAAATTGTTTGTGTCAAATTGATAAWTTTTCAAAGTATTTACCACAATCGGTCTGTCCCCCCAATCACCAACACCCGACCCCTAACTTATTCACACATTGAAAATTTGAAGCCATTTCTGTATAAAAATAAATAAATAAATAGTTGCCTATAAGAGAGGAAGTATAGTGTAATAGCAGTAATTTATAAATCGCGGTTTTGTTCTCATTTCAATAACATTCTCCAAAGATTATGAAACATTGTTCAAAGAGTTGCAAACATTGTCCATAAAATACTTGGTACTGAAACATTGTTTCGCGAGATTTTTTTTTGTTGTTTTCATTAGGTATTCGACACATGGGTTCACTTACCTTTTGAYTCATGTGCTCTTGATAATACGTGTTGCATTCTTATTGGGCTATATTTTTTTGCAAAATTGATTTTTTAATATTCAAAATATTGAAAAACTATAAAATTGACAAAACTAGCCCTATGATTTATAAATCACAGCGAGTAGTTTATCATTGCACGCCTATAAGAGGAGGTGGTTGTCATATATAGTTGTGGAAGGTTGTTTCCTTTGTTTAGTGATGGTGATTGTCCATAGCGAAAATGAAAAAGGTCAATTAGAAGAAACACGGCTTAAATAATGGAGGTGAATTTAAGCAAAATGAGTCAGTGAATAATGRCTAATACCTAATTTAAAATCGAGATATGCTGAATTAAGAAACAAATACAATGATAAATGTGTCAATATATGCAAAATTTCATGTGCGCGTAGATAAAATTATCATCACCTTTCCCATATTTTCAATAAAATTCACGATTATGCTATTTCATTTACTTCTTATACACATCTCAATTTTAAATTAGGCGAAAACATGTATAATGGATGTGGAGATGGGTCACACAATCGATAAGGTTGGAAAGTCAATATTATTATTTTATAAGACCTAGTAGTAACATACAGTAGTGAATCCAGGGGCAGTTTTCCTTTCCCTCGTCGCACTCTTACAGCAGCATATCTTGAGTGTCCACTTTCTCACTCCTCCGTGTCATATTTCGGCGGTCTGAAAGCCTTTTTCGGTTTCGAACTCTCGCTCTCCTTATTATCCGTCATTTCCTATGACCTCTTTCTTTCTCTCTCTTTTCTACTGATTTCCACTTTCTTCTTCTCATTCTCTCTCTTCGTCATGAATCAGGTAATTTTCCTTTTATTTTCTTTTTTGTACTTCATTTTTTTTTATGATTTGATGTTTTTTTGATTGATGCTTCAATTTCTTCCTAGCTCACTAATTCTTCGTCTGTTCTTCAGCATTACTGTTTTGCTGCTTTAATCTCGAAGTAATTTCCTCGATTCTTTGTTTTCAAGTGTTTCTCAATTTATCTAATTATTGTTGTTGTTTTTTTGGTGCTGTTTGTTATTTTTTTTTATGTAATCTGAAATTGATGTTTGCATTGATGAATTTGTTGCAAATTCGTACTAGTGACGTTACTTAAACTCGTATTTTGACTGAATTTTCTGATTTCCAGCTAGTGATTTGTCATGCATGAGTATTTTCTCCTCAATTTGGAGTTTAAATTTGCTCTTTTGGTGATAGTTCAATCTTAGGGCTGACAAAAATGCTCAACTCTATTAATCATTCCATTCAATTGCACACATTTGAATAATAGGTGTTTAGATAGTTGCTTGCGCTAAAAAATCGTTTGTAAATATTTTACTTTGAAACGCATGTTGAACATAACTTACCGAGTCAAATTCTAGAGAAACAAAATTAGTTGAGTGGCTAATTGAACTTGTCAGTGATGCGGTGATACCTGTCTGACATAGATTCTACTATGGTTTGCAAACAGTCAATTTAAGTGAGTCTCACATGAATTGGCACAAATTTAGGTGATTAATTGATTATGTAATATGACTTTGAATGTGAAAGATGTGACCTCTGACGGAAGGCGACTTAAGGAGTGTATTTTAGCACCTAACTATGGTCGTCATTGTATCAATCTCTTTTCATTTTAAATTGGGGAGTGCCTTTTTGTGAGTTAGCTGTTATGGTAGCTGATTTGACGAACTTAATGTATACGTTGGTTGTATAAAAGTATTTGGTAATTATAATGTTTGGAATACTATTTTTGCAATGTAGTCCTCTATTAGTAATAAGCTAAAACTCTTTCAAGTTTATCAGATGAGCCTTGAACTTACCCTTATAAACGTCTCTTCCAAACTTCCCTAAACTAGCCTTTCCATATTGTACCTATATAAGGTTCCACTAACCCATTGTCACCTTGATCAGATGGTCACCTTTAACCAGATCGATATCTTGATGTTCATATTTAGGTCTCCGTTGTTTGACGGAAAACATTTCCCGGAAATAATGATTTTTCCCCTCTTTTAGTTTTCCTTTGTTGTTTTGGAAAGAGTGGAAAATCAATTTCTCTCAATGAGGAGAAATGTCACTTGCAAGGAATATCATGTTCCTTTTGTAGAGAGGAATGCACAATTTCTCTCCCCATTCTGTACATCTCTTATTTCATTTCCCCATGCATTCTTGTCTTCTATACATTTTTTATTTCACGCTCTGATTTCCTTACTCAAACAAGAACAAGAAAACGTTTTTTATCCTAGACAATGATTTTCCATGAATTAATTGTTTTCCTTCAAACAAACGGAGCCTTATTGAGATCTTTACAACTGGGATAAAAACAATTGGTGCAAAAAGTCAAAATACTTTCACTTTTTATATCCTTTATGAATAAGAATGTTTATAATGGCATCAACAAACTTCCTAGGTTATCGAACTATTTATTTTACCATTCATGTCTTTAGGGAACGTATTATCATGTGTGAAAATAAATAGTAAACATTCTTAGTCAATATAAAATGGGTTGTGGACTGTCGCACAAATCAAAATGAAGAAGAAAACACACCATCTGAGTTTTAACTTTTTTAATTTGCAATGGTGATATTTTTTTTTTAATTTTATTTGCTGATAAAAGGCTTTTTTAATTCGTCAAGCAGGATACACTGATATGTGTGTGTGAAACAAAATTTTCAGTGTTTACTTATAGTGAAGTTGAAATAGAAAATGAGATATGAAATCTTGATTCTAGTTTTCAATTTTGCTCACATATTAACACTCGAGCCTGAACTTATGTCAACATCGATTATGTTTCCAAACAACCTCAGTCTTGAAAATAAGTTGACAGAAAGTAAGTTTTGTCTTGCTTACAGTACACAGACAAGTTTAGTTCTTCAATCATGATTTAATTGCCTATGTGAATACAAAATGTAGCACACCTCAAGGTAATGACCACATGGAACACAAACTCAGAGTGCTTACTTTTTTTTTTCTTTGAGTTTGTTTCATAGTTTTCGATACCATTCTTTTACTCAGATTAAGAAGAAGGACATTAATTTTGTACGACTATTACTACAGTATGGAGGCTCTTGATGTGGACAGCATGGGCTGACCCGTAAGGAAATGAAGCCTCTGCATAATCTGATGCAAACTTTGATGAAAGCCATCAAAAATTGATGATATGCCGTCAGTGTTTCATTACAGAGCTATTGCGAAAATGAATGACATGCATTATGAATTTTTCAATAGTTTTCATTACGAGCTAATTTGCCTGAAAATGGTAAATGAAAATGCATTAAGAGATTTTCAATCTTCCTATACTAAATATCTATGAATTTATCATAATAGTTGGAGTGTGAACTATCTTTGTGGTCTGTATGAACGATGTCATTTTTCTTTAGAGTTGATTTTATATACATGATCGTTCTTTTACTTCTAAAAAAACGCTATTTATTTAGACTTTATTAAGTTTGATTTCCCTATGGTAACATGACAGTAGAATTACACAATATGTGTGTATAATCCTCTTGAAAATGGCGAATATGGGGGATGTTGTTTGCAAATAGCGATTGCTCTGAACTTTTAAATAACTTCTAAAATGGCTTTTAACTGTCTACTATGAATGTAAGGCTCGTCTTCATGTAAATGCCAATGTTTTTTTTAACTGTTATACGTTGAATGTAAGCGTGTATCTTTCTGAATGTGTGGAATTGAATTGAAAGAACATGACTTTAATGTCGGTGGTGGATCTAGGAAGTAGGAATATGAACATGTGGGTTCGAACTTATGATATATAATAAAACAAATATGCAGGCAAGGCGGCGTGAAATTTCAATATTATATACTCCTCCGTAACAATTAAACGCAAAATTTGTCTTTGATCAGTACTTCACAGTTTTAGTTTTTCTTTGACATAATTGTGACTAATGCATAAAAATAATATTAGTACACTGGGTCTCATACTCTCATTGGATTGTGCTCAAACTTGTATTTTTATGATTCTAACTTTTATAATTAAATATATTAAATCTTGTAAAAGTTTTTTTTTTTTTTTTGCATGCAGTGTAAAAGTAAAGATACACATTTTTTTGAGTGTGTAAATACTGATGAGTTACAAATTTGTATATCACGCCATTTTTTTAAATTTATGTGTTACTAGTAGGCATAAAATCATTGCGGGTACTTAATCTTCATTCAATCATAAAAATGATTTTAAATTTTGTTCTTGATTAAATATTGGAAACTCTAACAAATCTCATTGCGAAATAAAGAGAACAATTTGAAACGAAAATGAACAAAATAATAATAAAAAAATAAATTGATAAATACGACTCACCAACAGATGAGGTCTTGTTATGTGGGTTTGGCTGCACTAGATTATTCATGGTCAAAAGTGAAGAAATAACTGGTAATTATTAATGTTAATATACGGGCAAAGGATATCTATAAGAAGAAAAAGTAAAAATGTAAAATGGGGAATGAGAAGAAAAGGAAAAATTAAACATAGGACAAACATACTTTGTAAGTTGATGTTATGAAAACAATGGGAGGGAAAAAGACAGAATACATATGGGCTTGTTGGGATTCAATCCCATGATCTTAAGTTCTTAACAACGTGAATGCCTCATGAATGCATACAGCCAATAAGCCAACCTACAAGACAYGATTTGTTTCGGCCACTATTTTWTAATTTATATAACCCTTTTCATGTTTACCTGTAAATTTTGGATTTTTATGTGGATCCTGTGGGTTCATTTGAATGGATTCTAAATCCGCTATATCTGCTATTGCTTAATATAGTGTTACAATAATACACAAAGTATTTATTTTCGATTCTGGTAATTTAGTCCCTRCTCTACTAAATCCATGCCAGATTTCAATTGTACCCTTTCATATTCATGTTATTAGCACCGTTCTTTTGATTGATCTGAACTGAATAGAAGTAGGAAAGAACAGGGCCTAAAGTGCTTGAAGGCCATCAGCTATTCATCCTGGAAACTTTGTTGGGCAGTAAAGTAGTGTCTACATTTGTTACTTCATCTCTCTGCCATATCTTTAAGTGTATTATCTTTGAAGTTTATCGTATAAAAATGCACCTGAGAGATGTGTCAATCCAGTGTCTTGATCCTTCATTCTTCTGTAATTTATCTTGTGGCTAGGCCTTGTGTGGTGATCATATATAATTCTCAATTGCATTTTTTTTCCCTGAAGGTGGGCTAAATTCCTACATGACAGGAGAAAGGAAAAGCGAAATAGTATGCAGCGTATGTCTCACCTTTTCCTTATTATCTGGTTGTGCATTGTGTTATTTAGAATCATTATTAAAGTTTGTGTTTGTGYTAATTCTTTGCGCACATATTCCTAGCATCAAGATTATAGAAATTGGTCTGTGATCCTTGCTAGYTCTGCTGGCCAAACAACTTTTCCAGCTYTCAAAACATCATTTAATCTTTACTTGTGACCTTGTATCATTTTCCATCTACACTTTTGCCATTTGGTTTTCTCGTACTTGGATATGATTTTGCTTCAGGTTTTCAATTCCTGTTATACCGGTTGACACACACACACATTTATGTTTCCTTTTTTTCTTTTCCTTTTCTTGTTTTGTTTTAATATATATTGTTTTTGGAGAGCTAGAAATTTTCTTTTCTTAGTGGTACATGAGGCTATGGTTTGGCTGTCAGATCATTATTTTGTTTGTACCTTGTTGATATGTAATAAAGGGGCACTTGCAGGATGGAATGCTACATGAAGATGACATAACCAGCCTACCTCTAGCTGTGAGTGTCTCTCATGCTTCTGAAGATCACTATTTGGGTATGTGCTTGATGACTTTGAATGTTCCACAGAAAAGTTGCATTCAGATCACTCAAGATTTTCACTTTTTGGAAATTCAGATGTTGATTTTGCTAAGAAGGTCCCTGATCTGGATTATAAATTCTGTGATGAGTTGGGTTTCGAAGAGTTAGGTGTTGTCCGTGCTGGTAACTTCAGCTCTGAAATCCACTCTCCTGGAACTAGCAATGATGAGGTTGGGGTATCTGAATCATCTCTTTTAGTGCCTCAATGTTTCAGTCATCAATTTGAAAACATCACTGCTGATGAAATGCATGATGACTCTGGGAGCACATGTAGATATGAGAGGTCAGTTGACGACAAGGTGTGCTCAAACAGCTCCATCACTTGCGATACACACAGTGTTCTGGAAAACAATGACGATCGAAGTACCTTAGAGACAGGAAGCTCTTTTGATCATGATGGGAAAAAAGTGCCATTTTCGCTCACCTCTGTTGTAGCACCATGTTTTTCCATTTGCGCACTTGATGAATTTGGCCATATAAGTCAACGCACCAAAGTGCAAGATTGTTCAGTGGATGACCTATCAACTGACAGCTGTGCTGAAACCATCATGGTCAAAACTAGACAAAGGAGGATGTGCAGACCCCCACAGAGGTATCTTGATGGATCGCAATGGCTTCAGTCAAGACTTCAAAAGGCAAAGAAACATCCTACCAGCTTGTTAATGGAAAAAGATGCTGGGGTGAGGTCTCAAAAAAAGAAGCATAGGAAAGCACTGAAAAGAAAAGCATCGAGGGAGCAGACCAATGATTTGGTATAGACTTATTATAGTTATAAATTTCAGCTTTCATGGTAGTATTTCAATAAGAGTAGACAAATGGTATAATTTTAATATATCTTGAGTATATATGACTTGAATTTTAAGACAAATACAGAGTATACACTCTTGCAAAATGCATATATTTTGTATGGAAGCACAGCAGCTCAACTAATGATGTCCTTTCCTTTTGGATATCTGGATTGTGAGCACTAGAAAGTTAAATTTTTCTTCTCTGTAACTGAAAGTTGCAACAGCTAATTAGAACAATAGACATTAGACTTATGACTGTAAAATGCAGTATCAAAACGTGCTGTATGCAGGAACTTGACTCGATGAGAAATATGAGCCTGGATCTGTCTGACTTCAAGCCCCAGAATGATTAAAGAAAAACCAGGTATGATCGCAGGAAGCATAGCCAGCCTTGGACATTGGAGCGAGGTAGTTGCATTGGTTTGAGGGATGTCTCAGTTTAGAAGGCACAGTGGCTGCTGTAAAGAGAAATTTCTTCCCGTTTTCGCGCGTACTGCTACTCGATGTCAGGGTAAAATACAAAATGTCAATCTTAGTTGTTTCCATTTTGCATTCTTTTTCTAGAATGCTTTGTGGCAAACAGGTTTGTTCTTGGCTTGAAAATTTTAAGGCTCTTATGGTCCGTTTTGCAGGATAAGTGGGAAACTTGTGAAGGACTAACTGTAAAAGTTTGAAGCGAAGAAGGTTTGGTTTCCTCATCGCTGAATAACTTACACATATATGATGTATAAAACCATTATTTGATGTTGAAGATTGAATTTTTAATTCTTTCCTTTCATCTTTGCTTGATGTATGCCTTGTTGTTCAATGTTTATCAGCGTCTATGTGATTTTTAAAAATCTCTTATCTTCTGACGAATGAATTCATCTCCACATCTTTACATGCTTTTAGAAGTGCCATGCATTTTTCATTCTCTATCTATCTTCACGTTCTTCTAAACTGAAGCCTCTGTACATTTTTTTTCCTACAATTTAAGCTTCAAAATAAATAGTAATCCAGAGTGGCCCAACTTTGGTCCGCTTTGGTCATCTTTAAGACAGCTCTAAGGTATATGGAGAGAATCGTAGAATGTTAGACTTTTTCTATCTTTTTGTCTGTTATATCTTTATGGCTGACTCTTACTCTTGGTAGTTTACAAGTAGATGTAATTTTCTTAGTCTACCTTTATTGGAAGGAACTTAGGTAGAGAATTTTTTTATCTTCATTCTTGAAGTTTTTCTTACTCAACGTTGTCAAAGAGCACAGGTCATTATTCATCAATATTTGGAGGTTCTTGATCAATGGTTCCTCTAGCTAGTTTATCTACATCTTCCTTTAAGGCACCATTTCTTGCGGACTAGTTTGGTTGAGATACCTTGTATGTTCCCCAATCTTTGTTTTTAAGCGTGCTAAGCGCAGTCAGCAACCGTGCTGGCATTTCTTTAAGCAAGTACTTCCGTATTTTCTAAGGTGCACTAACTACGGTGATGATATGTGATCCTGATCCCATTTCAGTAGCAGTGACTGACATCGAACTCAAGGAGGTGTGGTGGAAGGTGGAGAGCTTGACGATTGACATAGGAGTTAGGTGGTGTTGGTGGTATGAGGTTATGGAAGTGACTAGGTAGTGGCAGTCAAAGAGCAATTAGGGCTAGAGTGGGGTCAGAATTGTGTATTGAGAGGTGAAGTTAAGGTGGTGGTCATATGGACAGTGTTGTCTTCTTGACAATTATGGTTGTATAGAGAAGCTTGGGAGGGCAAATTAGGGGATGGGGAGGGGAAGATCCGTATGACATATTTTTAAAATACGAAGTAATTTTTGAAATGCACGGTAGATTTGGACTATAGTTTTGGAAAGTTGAACAAATAACATCCATTTCAGTCTTGTACACAACCACATATTTTGAGTTTTAACTTCTCTATACATGTCAGTGACCTTGTGCACTTTTGCTACATACACATATCCATCTAGCTACTTGCAATGCATATTGTTGGTGAACTTGGTAACTTTGCATGCCATGTTTCTTAGATGTGTATGTGTTTATGTTTCTGAACATTTCCACAATGTTACGATTTTGGTGGCACGGAAAGCTTGTAAACCCTTATTTAAGGTCATTGTATTGGAAGACTGGAAGCCACTTCAAGTTTCAAGGCTCAAGCTTGGATCTAGCCTGTGCATGAATCTTATAGAAGCTTGTATAAGTAATCTACTGTCACTGAATCTAAGGAGGATGGGAAACCTGAGAATGACGCCTAACTTGGAACTTTGAAATCAACCTTTACAGGATGGAGGACATTAATTTTATTGTTATTGTTATTTTATTATTATTTTTTTTGGAAAGCCAAAGGTTTTACTTTTTGATCAAGAGCCCGTTTGGTTGGGAGAAAATGGGAGGAAAAGAAGGGAAGGGGTAGGAAATGTTGCATTTTCCATCATTTGGTTAGAATAAAAAAGATGTGAAAGGAAAGGTATTGGAAACATTTCTTACCGATTTCTTTCCTATCCTTTCCTTTCAAAATTGGGGGAATTTGGGAGGAAAGAGAAAATAAGTTTAATTTCATTTCTTTCCCTTCCCTTCCTATATTAATATCTAACCAAACAATGGAAAATAAGTTTAATTTCTCTTCCCTTCCTTTCCCTTCCTATACTAATGTCTAACCAAACAATGGATTCCTTTCATTTCCTCCCATTTGAACCAATCAAAGGAAAATAAGCTTAATTTCTCTTTCCGTCCTTCGCTTCCTTTCTCTTCCGTTCTTTTACTAATATTGGACCAAACAGACTGTAAGCCCATATCTAAATAATTTTTTTTACCACATGGTAGTCAACATTACAGTCATTTGTACATTGTGCATTTCAGCTCTCTCATCTCATCTTTCATTCGTTTATTGGTTACAATCCTCAATACTTGAACAATATTCAGATATGGTAAAGTAAACTAGCAATATAATATCCACACTTGATGACTTGAACGATAAAGTATAGAAATTGAATTGCTGTTGATTCCTCATAGTATTATGCTCTGTGCAATTGTGCAAGAGCAAGCCACATTGTTGGCAAAAGCAGAAAACTTTTGATAAGCTGAAACATCAGAATTTTTTTGCACTAACCTATATATTCTTGTTCAGGATGATCAGCAGTTGAGGAGTGGCTCACAGCCGTTGCCAAAGTCTGTGATTGAACGAGTGAGAGAACTTGCCAACGCCCCTGCTCAAAAGTCTAGAGGTAAACGTGGCCGAAAACATTCAGAATTGAGATGCTGTGATTTATCTCCTTCTTTGTCTGAGCAAGATGGTTCTGTTGGTCTTAACTAGAAACAACATTTTTCGAGTAGCAATGGCGGCAAAAAAAGTGTTAAATGTTGAGAAATATAAGTTTTTTTTTGTCACCTGATACTATTGAATCATAGGCTGATTTATCAAAAGTTCTCAGTAACCTTTTGAGATAACAGATGACAAGGGAAATTATACAGCATAGTTATGGTCTTTTTGCCTTATATACTGTGGAAAGATATGTAAAAACCTTTAAAATGTGCTGGCTGCACAATGAGGTGCCATAATCTGCTAAGTTGTAAAGCATGTTGAAACTGAGTTATATGTCATTTGTTACATAGTTTTTTTACATGAATGTGCAAATCGTGATTGAAGATTACAGTATTCATTCTTATGTTGATTTTATTGCTTAAATGAACATTTTCTGTTTTTTTTTTCCTTTCATTTTTTTTAAAGTTAGGTGCATCATTTCTCTTATGGATACCTTTTATTATTTGTTGACAGGCACAAGATATATAACATATAAAATTTGTATAGAGAAACGTAAACTAGTTTAATGACCGGCAAATTTTGCAATTGGTTATATGGTACAACGACACTTAATTTCACACGATTCACCAAAATTAAGAAATACAGTATGTAAAAATGACAGAGGTTGTACCGTACAATAAGTGCCACAACATCTTCGTATTTCACGTATAATAATAATAGGAGGAAGTGTATTGCACTCAACTTATAAGAATTCCATTTGCAAGGTGTTTGAACAGATTCGATTCATTGAGCAAAAATGACGTACTAGTATACTACCTCTACCAACGATTGTTTGCAACAAAAGATATTATTTGTAAGGTATAAAAGATTTCTTTGTTGCAAACAATTGTTGGAGGAAGTACAAAGGTTGCAAACTGACACCACCATTGACAGTGGCGGCAATAACACTGCCACAACCATGCCACCATTGACAACGGCGACGACAACAACACCGCCACAACCATGCATCTAGTTGTCAAATACGGAGTATAATGTCTATTTTATTGTTAGCAAACAATCATTCCTTAATCTGTTTTGGGTCCTCGATTTTTGGGTCGGATTTTTTTGTTTGAGGATTTAATTTCAGATCAGGACTTTTTTTTTTTTTGGGTTATCATATTCGTTATCTACATTTACGATTTGTTTTTTAGTACACAAATTTGTTGAATTAAGGGGAATTTGTTGATTGAACTTCGAATTTGTTGAATTACAGTATCTTGATTATGTTGGTTGTTTTTTGTTGTGGTATAATCTATACCAACAGGTTATACTTCACAAAATAGAGAAGAAAAAAGAAAGAAGAAGCAGAGAAGAATGATGCAGACAGAAGAAAGAAGAAGAAATTAGAGAGAGAAAGAGAAATAGAAGAGAGAACTTGAGATTATTATTCATCATAGCCATCAAATGGCATGTACAACAAGTATTTATAGATGATAATCAATTGACCAAGGAACCAGTTAACACAGCTAACACACAACAATTCCAAGTATTTGAAAAGCGATTACAACTAATTAACAGCCTAATTGAGCTAATTACAGTGATTAGCCAACTAATTAATTGTATTACAAGTATTATTAAGCTAATCTTAGCTAAATACCACAACATACCCTTCCCCTTAGAAAAGACTTGACCCAAGTCTTCAAGCTATCACAAAAGAAGGATACTTCTGCTCAAATTCATTTGCATTCATCCAGGATGCCTCATGATCTGCATAGTCCTTTCATTTGATTAGGTACTGAGTGACAGCTTCATTGTGTTGTTTCACAAATCTTCTTTGTAAGACCTTCTCTGGTACCAAAGAATGAACCTCTATCTACTGAAACCATGAAGGAATACGTGGAACAATAGGAAGAGTCCCATGAAATCTTTTAAGCATTGAAACATGAAAGACATCATGAATTTGAGACCCCACTGGAAGCTGTAGCTTATAGGCAACTGAACCAATCCTCTTTTCAATTTGAAAAGGACCATAAAACTTGTAGGAAAGCTTATTATGGGAAATTCTAAGCTATACCCATGAGGTTTGACACTTTCTAAGCTGTCTCCAAGCTTTTTAAAAGTTCTACCTTGTACCATGAACTGCTCTCATTTTATCAGCTATACCCCTCCCAAATTCCTCCGTTAAGTTTCCGTTAAAAACTGTTGACTTTAAATAAATAAATTAAGGGAAATTCTAAGCTATACACATGAGGTATAGCAATTTCTAAGGTGTAACTATGTTTTTGAGACTTTCTCAACTGTACCCATGAATTGCTTTCATTTTATCAATTATACCCTCCTTTAAATCTACCGGTTAAGTTTTGTTAAAAAATCTGTTAACTTAAAAAAAAAAAAATTAAAGCCTAAATTCCCCCATAATACCCACCACCACCTTGCATCCATAGCTCCCTCACAACCAGCCAACCTTCGACCCCATCACGTTGGCCCACCCCTAACTACCCAGTCAACAACTCAACCCCTTTCGAACTCCACCGTCCTGGCGGATGGTGGGGCTGCGTGAGTTTCATCTCGCAGGTTGGGGCTCAATGGTGGGTGTTGACGGCGGGTGGTTGTGGTGAAGTGAGAGGAGCAGGGTGGTGTGGTGATGTTTATGAGAAGATATGATTTTTGGAGTTTTAAATTTTATTTAATTAAAGTTAACAGATTTTTTAACGGAAAGTTAACGGAAGAATTAGGGGAGGGTATAGTTGATAAAATGAAAGCAATTCATGGGTATAGTTGAGAAAGTCTCAAAAGCATAGTTACAGCTTGGAAATTGCTATACCTCATGTGTATAGCTTAGAATTTCCCGCTTATTATTGTGCCTGTATTCCACAGTTTGCTGCCTATAAGGCTGCAATTTGAGCCATACCCAATCCCCAGCTTGAAAGGACCTCTCACTCCTGTGCGAGTCAGCTTGAGCCTTCATTCTTACCTGAGCCCTAGTTAGGTGAAATTTGAGCAATTGAATCATATTTTACCTTCTTTGCATAGACCTGTCCACCTCATAATTGCCATTCTCTCCAGGCAGATAAGGTAGGTACAATGGTGGTGGCTGGTTGTACACTATCTCATAGGGTGTAAGCTTGGTTGCAGTATGGAAATGGGTATTGTACCACCCTTCTGCAAGGGATAACCACTTATGCCACTCACTGGGTGTGTCACCAATCATGCACCTCAAATAATTCTCCACACACTTGTTCACAATTTCAGTCTGGCCATCAGATTGAGGGTGATAGGCACTTGACATATGCAAAGCAGTACCATGCAAGGTAAACAATGCCTTCTAAAAATTGCTCATGAAGACTGCATCCCTGTCAGTTACTATGCTCTTGGGCCACCCATGGAGCTTAAAAATGTTGTCTAAGTAAGCTTGAGCAACATCTACAATTGTAAATGGGTGTTTCAAGGCAACAAAATGAGCATATTTGCTCAATCTGTCTACAACAACAAAAATCACCTCAAACCCTGCAGACTTAGGTAATCATGTGATAAAATCCATAGAGATATCAACCCATACTTCTTCAAGAATAGCCAATGGTTGCAATAGTCCAGGGGAAGCCATGTGATCTTACTTAGACCTTTGATAGACCTTGCATGCCCTAATGTGTTGACTGATATCCTTGGTTAATCCTCTCCAAGTGAACAGCTGCTTGACTCTCCTAGTGGTTAATTCTCTCCCAGAATGACCACTTTCAGGAGAAGAATGCATCCAATTAAGCACCTCAGTTTTCAAACCCTGGCTAGGTCCAATAACCAACCTGCCCTTCTTCCTCAAGAGTCTTCCAAGCAGCTTATAACCTTGAAACTCAGGCTTATCCTGCAGTTCTTCAACAATAGCTACCAAATTGTAGTCCAAGTGATAGCTCTTTTTGATTTGACTCATTAAATCAGTAGAGATGAGAGAGAGAGAGAGAGAGATAGCTCATTGACTCATTAAATCAGTAGAGATGAGAGAGAGAGAGAGAGAGAGAGCCATGAATAAGACCTCAGAACCCTGAACCCTAGAAAGGGCATCTGCTGCTTGTTCTCTGATCCACTCCTATATTGGATCTCATAGGAAAACCCTAGAAGCTTGGATAACCAAAGCTGCTGAAAAGGGGTTGAAATCTTCTGATCTAAGAGCCATTTTAGACTCTTTTGATCAGTTTTGATGACAAACTTGCCAGAGGAAAGGTACTGCTCCCATTTCTGCACTGAAAATACCACAACCAAAAGTTCCTTCTCATACAATGATAGCCTCTGCCATCTTGGACCCAATGATCTGTTGATAAAAGCTATTGGGTGACCCTTCTGCATCAAGACAGCCCCAATACCACAAGAAGAGGCATCAGTTTCCACCACAAATGGCTCACTGAAGTCAGGAACAGCCAAGACAGGAGCAGTACTTAGGGCCGATTTCAATGACTCAAAAGCCACTCCTGCTTCAGAATTCCACTTAAAAGCACCCTTTTTCAAAAAATTATGGAGAGGTTTACAAATGATAGTATAATTTCGAACAAACTTCCTATAATAGCCAGTAAGGCCTAAGAAGCTTYTTAATTCCTTAATATTGGAAGGTACATGCCATTGCATTATTGCTGAAACCTTGTTAGGATCAGTTTCCACTCCATTCCCAGAGATGAAGTGTCCTAGATATTCAACCTTGTCCATAGTGAAGGAACATTTACTCTCCTTCACAAACATCTCATTTGCCTTCATAAGGGCAAACACARCCCCGAGATGACCCCAATGCTCCTCAAAAGACCTACTATACACCAGTACATCATCAAAAAATACTAGCACACATCTCCTCAGCAAAGGCTTGAACACCTCATTCATCCAAGCTTGAAAAGTAGTAGGTGCATTGGTAAGCCCAAAAGGCATCACCAAGAACTCATAATGGCCAGAGTGAGTCTTGAAGGCAGTCTTAAACACATCCTTTGGGTGAACCCTAAGCTGATGATAGCCAGCCCTCAAGTCAAGCTTGGTGAAGACTGTAGCCCCAGCCAACTCATCAATAAGCTCCTCCACTATAGGAATTGGGAACTTATCCTTAATAGTTCTCTTATTAAGCTCTCTGTAATCTACACAGAGTCTCCAAGTACCATCTTTCTTACCCACTAGCACCACATGACAAGAGAAGCATATGGGCTTGAACTGCTCTAGATAACCCCTCTTTGCAACATTTCTTCCACTAACTGCTCTATTATATCTTTCTGCTTCAATGGATACTTGTATGGTCTTATATTGATAGGACCAACACTTGGATCCAAGGGAATATGATGATCATGCACTCCCCTCAATGGTGGTAATCCCACTGGATCAGCAAAAATCATTTGGCACTCATCCTTCAAAGCTTGCAATTCAGGTGCCATATCAGCTTCAGAACCAGCCAACTTAAACATGGTAACCTGGGCTTCTGAAGGAACAACCTGTAATAGACACAATTGAGATGCTTTCTGGATCATTTTAGAACTRSGACCTTTATCCAACACCTRCAATTTCTTTGGAGAAACACCCYTGAGCACAACAKCTTGGTTTTGAAACTGGAAATCCATAAGAAGTTGCTTGAAATCCCAAAAGATTCTGCCCAAAGTACTAAGCCATTGAATACCTARCACCATGTCACAACCACCCAAAGCAAT
>SNQN01011875.1:2432-17643 GCA_008642245.1 Bassia scoparia | reverse complement strand
GTAGTTTGTATACATCAGAAGTTTTAAGTGAACTTGATGATGAGGCCAAAAGCTTACCACTGCATTGGCTAATAGGTGGAGTTTTAACATTGCAAACGTTGGGAAGCTCAAGAGCGCGAGTTTGGTTGATAGCAACACCCAAGGAGGATGCAGCCCCACTACTTAGWRCCGAGCAAAGGCACTCAGGCTGTGATTGGACGACGTTGGAAAGAGCCGAGCAGCAGGTAGATGCTGGGGATGAGGAGTTGCCGGTTATGAAATTAAGACAAGAAGACATGCTCATTAGCACRCTAGTGCAGCCGCTGCTTGATTGAGCTTTCGCTCCACCCCATGTTGAAGCCATTGCTAGGACTAGGARCACTAAACATGTTGCTGATCTCCTTGAAGCCATTGCTTAAGGGGRRRAAAAAAGCGAAGAATTCCGAAAAGAAATGGGAGTAAGCTMWGTGTTCTTAGCTTGTTTGTGCTTCCGAAGATTACTTTGTGTAGTGATTATATTAGGAAAGTGAGGGATKGTTATATAGGATTGCTGCTRGAATAGATAACATTATGCAGTTAAATRTGGTTGGCCAAACCAATATTATGTTCAGAAGGTTAGTTGAACCATAAGTTATATTTATATCATTAGCATGATTAAGCATATCTATATAATAGTGTGGTGTACACATAATTATCTTTTAATCTCTGCTAATCTTTTCTTACCTAGCATATTTGCATTGAATCTGATTTCATTATATTTGGTAAATGCTAATTAGACTCAACAAAAGGAATACAATTTTGGTCAATTAGTGTCAAACCAAACTTTTATCAGTCTAAATCACAAGAAAGATTGAATTTCAAAACTCTTGCCTCAATTTTATTGCTGATTTTCTGTTGTATAGTATAATTTTAAGTTCAAATAGCAATAATATACTCTTATCTATAATCATACCATTGAGTTACAAGAGTATTACAGCTTTCCCTCTCTTTGGAGTATCGCTTGGACTGATGATATATAGAGTTAGGCCCTAGGCAGAGCCGCGCAAAGGGTAACTAAGTAGCGCGAACACATGATAAATGTTTGAAACACTAATGCAATAGTGCGAGCATGCTACCTGCATGTCAAAGAAGCATTGATCAAGATGCCTTGATCAAATATAACTTGGATTGTTGGTATATCTAGGAGATCAGAATCATTTTCAGCTCAAATGTTGCCTTGTTTCAGCCTTATACTTGGTCACTCAATTTTTCGCGGTAGCTTAGGCTATGCATGAGTCATGACCAGCCCACAATATAAGTGAGAACCTTCAGTAATAACAGCTAAATATGCAAACGAGTCGCTCGAAACGTTAAACTTCACTAACCTTTCCAAACACAACAAACCCAAATCACTTGTTTAAAAAATTTTGACAAGCAAGTATTTCCAAACCCTCCTCATTGCTAGCAATTGTATAAAGAAAGTACAAGAACCTTCCAGTTATTTCTTCCACATAAGTCGAGACCAGTTGGTCTCCAAAAACATACTACTGAACTACACTCAAAAACACTCCACTTTATAAATAAGCAATCTTTCAGTAATTTTCCACCAAAAAAAAAAATATTATATAAACAAAGCACACCAAAAAAACAGGAAAATTTACAGCATACTACTGAAATGGAGAGTTTAACCAACAAAACTTACAAGTTTTTTCATAAAGTAGCAATAATAACTACTTTACATATTTCATATTGGTGTTCATATCAGTTGAGGCTCAAGATGAATGGACAAGTGAGCACACCGTGCACAGCCTCAATGATATCCACCTTACCCCATGCATGAATACATCACTGGCACTCGGCGGGGGCGGCTCATCAACTCGTCGTCGAACTGCTGTGATGCATTGAAATCAGTGATGAGCACAGCATGGACTGTGCTTGCCTCTTGTCACTGTATGTTCCTCTGCCTCTCATTGTCAAAGAACACTGCGCTTGGACTCCCTAGGATTTGTAAAGCTGCTGGTGTCCCAATTAAGTGTCAAGGTGACTCACTTTGATTTCTTCATCACATTTCATGCTCTAATTCATATTCATTGGTTTGGCCTTTACATGTTACATATCTTGCAGCTACTGGCAGTCCACTCCCTGCTCCAGGTCTGTGCATTTGGAGCACCTGCTGAGGGGCCCGCCACGAGCTCGGGTTTAGTCCAAACCCCAAGGTGCTTAGCTATGTGCATAATAATCTGTTGTTGCCTTGCAATTTTGATTTGCAAATCCAATACTAATAGCACTTTGGACTACATATACTTGAATTGGAAACTAACTTGGTAAAATGCTTTTGTTTTGTGACTTTTTGTCTGATGAATGTATGGCACTAGTAGCATCCAAGCAACAGCAGCTACACAGCATCCCAACCAACAGCCACTGCACTAACACCAGTGGAGACCATCGAGACTCAGGATTCGACCCGTGTTGACTCCGTCATCAGGCTCACCCCAGGTGCATCAACAATGCCTCACTCACCTACTACTATATGGACTTTTCATTCTTATGGGATTCTTGCTGTTCAAGCTGTAACATGAATGTATCAAACGAAAATTGGTGTCAAGTGTTTCCTTATGACTTTGTGAGTTGTATTGTCCTGTTTCAAAGCCTTGATGACAAACACTACAATCAAGAATTGTTTTAATGCCAAAGTTTTACAGTATTTTGTTACATGTCTACAAATCCATTCCCTTTCTGATCTATGATTCCATCGCGTCAAAATTGCACATCACACGCAGTTTTATTATACAAGCGATAAGTGGTATAATAGGTCTCATATTCGAATGAAGTACACAAAGTATAGTATATAGTTATATACTATTCTCAACGCGAATGAAATACAGACAGTATATAATAAAATCGCAAAAAAGCTTATTACGTAACTATTGTACTCCGTACTAATCATTTAACTTAAGAAATCCTTTTCACTCCACATTTTTGTGCTATTGGATCCAAAAAGAAATGGTGAAATGAGGATGACACATTGTCAAGCCAACAACATGAGAAATCCTGCATTTTAGCCAAATTGATACAATCATTTTTAAACCTTAACTTGTCCACATTATAGGCTACTTAATTGTCTAAAATAGCCATTCCACCATTTTCACCAAATATAAAACCAAGGCTCCAATACAATCTAGCATCAACAAATATTATAATTATCTTCACAAGGCAAAAACACAGAATTCTACGTACTACATAAAGAAAAAAAATGGCTTCTAACAAGTTTGTCGCAATGTTCTTGATGTGCATGGTCGTGGCTGCTGCATGAACATTGTCGCAGAGGCCGGCGATCCAACCAAGGGTGGCTCTGATGTATACAACAAGTGTTTCGAAGCATGCCGCAATACTTGCACAGGAGGCGAAACCCACTGTGAGATGAGTTGTGATGACAAATGTGATGCAGAGGAATCAATGGTATATATGTTTACTAATTATTATGTAAATTCTTATTTTAGCATAATTTAGACTAATTTGTGTTCATCACATTATTATTGCACATTTGCACAACGTTGTTTTATTTAAAAAAAAAAATAAAAAATTGCAATCATACACATTTAACTAAGCTAATTAATTTGGTTATTGCGTATATTCTGATCTTGTTGCAGCCAATTGAACACTGTTGGAAAAACCATCCGAGTCTAAACATGACGATCATGATGATTAATACGAAGACGAAGGATGATCCAAATTAGCTGTGGAAGAGTGCACGTCTTTGTTTAGAGAAAATATGTTTAGTAGAAAATTTTATTATGTTATGAGGCCAAGAACACAAAAATGACATGAAAAGAATGAATGAATAAGCAATAACAGGACTTATTTTAAGTCACATTTTTTTTTCCCTCATTTTATAGTTATGTATGATATAAACATTTGGTAAAATCTAAATGGCCTGGAACATCACTATAATTTTGTAATACTCAAATAACAATAATTTTGTATCTCGAAAAATCTTTTTCAATTCTTTTTCTACAGAGTGATTTTAATTGTGATGTATTTTTGATAAATTCTTCATTAATTATTCTACTGTGTTAATTGTGTAAGTAGGTTTAACTACATACGATTGACATAAATCATAGTACTGAAAAAAAAATTACCACAGAAAAATTCACTTATGTTTTTGGAAGTAGGCAAATAATCAAAAACTTTACAATGATCGTCCAAAAAACGTCCACCACTACGGATGAATGTGAGTCACTAGTTTTATCTTTTTTTTCAAGCAAAATATTTATTAAATCTCCTTAAATATATCAATATTTTCTTTTGTTTTGATGTTGTCTAATATTTATTTTTCAAATAAGGAAAGATTCATTTGCAATCAAAACAAAAGTAAATATTAATATATTTAAGGAGATTTGGTAAATAGTTTATTAGAAAAAAATATATAATTAAATAAAATTCGTGGTTCACATTCATCCGTAGTGGTGGACGTTTTTTGAACGACCGTTGTAAAGTCATCCGAAAATAATAACGACAGAAAACCCAAATCATTTTTCTTGATCTCTTGGTTCTGTTTTTTTTCTAAAAAAATTGAAAACTAAAACAAAAGACGATGTCGAACGGGCCCTTATAATTTTTTTCTCATCGAGATAATAATCTATATTTAGATATTTACGTTAGATAGAGTAAGGATATAAATATGACAATTCTTAAAATGTTAGGTTAATAAACTCTAACCTCTCAACAATAACAACAATAATTAATTAATTACACACATTTATAACCCTAGTATCCTTCTTCAACCACAATCAATTGAACAAAAATGTAGTATGTAGAAACCCTAAAATTCAAAGTGAAATTTACGTAATCTGATAATTAAGACTTTTAAAAGCCATGCAGTAGAAGTGTAGAACTCTGTAACACATCACACAACATCCTTGTAATTCAATCCCTTATTTCTAATCGATCAGTATAATTTAATCCAAATTAGCATACATTATCCTAAATTATACCATCACTTTAACCATGACTGATGATCTAACGCCTCGGTCAATTCTTCCGGATGAAATCATATATGAGATAATCCTCTAATGTGGATGAGGGTGACTATCTCCTCCCAAATGAGAGTGATCGTTCCCCTTTTCTCTCATCGTCGCGCCATCACTTTATCCTCCCTACCACCACCCCATCTATTTATTTTCACCTTTAAACACCTTTGTTTTCTTAAGTTTGACTTTTATTACTCCCTTAATACATTACCCTTATACCAAGCGGGACCTAAATTCGAACCTTTGAAATAACAAAAGGTGTTTGCATCCCCTGGTTATCGGAGGCCGGAGTCTTGGACTAATTTGTTCGTGATCGCGTTGAACTGTCTAACAAAATGTTATCTCCGTTCACTAGAGGTGATTGGATACATGCCTAATGCTGGGAGATTTTGTTGAGACTTGAGAGTATATTCCACAAGTGTCTCACATTAAAAAAAATGAAACATCGTCGAATTTGTGTATGATCATACTCTCCTTATTTGTGGACTTGTGTTAGACCCAATAAAGAAATAGAGAGGATACATACTCCTCGTATAGTAATTAGAAAATAAAGCTACAACGGGTCACATTAATGCAGATAGTTCGAGTCCTGAATTGTCATTTATGTATGTCTAAGATAATAGACACGTAGCTTCCTTTTATTGAAGCTTCGTTATCTATCTTTGATGAGACGACGACTCCTATTATTAGTACGGTCGAGTTAATTACAAAATTTATGATGTTAGATTGTCACTTTGTCAGTGGTGTCAAGGCAATCGAATCGTTAGTATTCCTCCGTTTTTTTAGTTGTTTCATTTCAATTTGACACAGTGTTTAAAAGTTGGGTAAGTTAAATAAAAAGGTTGAGTAAATTAAGTAAACAGTTACGAAGTATTTAAGTTAAATAAAAGAATAAATGTGTGGATGAAAATATTAGCAAAATGTAATCAACTTTGAATTTAGGGAATGTGTAACGAAAGTTGAAATTAGGGAATTGTAATTCATTAATGTTAGAGTAAATAAGATATATGAGAGTGAGGGATAAATCAAGTGGTTAAAGTCTTCCTCTCGATTCCATGAGATCTTGGGATTTATTCTCATCCCGCCCTTGTAGCTCTCCTAACAAAAAAAAAAAGTAAATAAGATAGTTAAAAAGTAAAAAAAAAAAAAAATTAAAATTAGTTTGAAACAAATATTTGAAAACATCTCAAAATGGAAAGTTGAAGACCTAATAAAAAATGAAGGRAGTATTTGTTCAGTGATTGGACTCCACGAACAACTGATCGAAACTCATATCTAGACCTAATAAAAATTGTAATTTAAGAGGAAAACACCATCACATATATAAGTGCTAGATTTTTAAAGCACGCGATGCGTGCATGTAGTTACAAAAATGTTGTTTTTGTAAATGATTTTTTTAAATTATTATGGTTTTCTCTTTGCGGTTGAATCTTGAATAAAATATTAGTGATCTTAAATGGATTTTGAGAGTAGACTTCATTATTTACATTGATTATAGATCTTAGTTTTTATTAATAACAATGTTAATAATTAATTTTAGTTGATTTTATATAATTTTATAATTTACACCTTTCATCCAAAGCATAAAATTAATATTTTTGAACCAAATTAGAGATAATTGATTAATTTTGAAATTTTATGTGTTATTGTTATTGGTTGTTTTGGTTGATTATTATGAACAATTAAATAAAGAGTATTAATTTTGTCTAAATTAGTTTTAATATATATTTTTTTCTAATTGATAGCTAACTTTTTCTTTTTACTTTGTTTTGATTATTAATTGACAATTTAGTTACTCTTATATTTGAATTGATTGAATAATTATTTGGCAAGTTAATATGTCATTAATTGTGTGTGTTTATTTTTAAGTTTAAGGGATATAATTGGAATTTTAAGGAACATTGTCCCTTCACTTATATAATAGGTATAGTAATATATACTATCAAGCTAATTTAACAATACTATATGTGCGAAACTTATACAGTACTTGTATATTTATTATTCTCTACATTATTTTAGTTGTGTCAATTTTATAACACGGATTTCAATATAATTTTTGGGTAAATGTGTTTATGTCAACTGAAATAACTGAATATGAATTGTTAGCAGAAAATGAAATAAGTAGTGTCAGTATCGTGTGGTGTAGACTGAAGAGTGAGAAGTGATTTGAGTCATTCACTCGTTTCGGGCCAAGTCACGAACAGCAGGTGCTTTCCAGTTCTCTAATTCAAACATTTGGGCTTTAAATGGAGTGCTTTAAATTGTAGGGCCACGATTGCATCGAAATGATAGGGCCTGCAAACCTGTTTCATTAAAACTACATAAATTTTGATTGACTATAAAACATTATTTAGTTGATCATATATTCTTTTTATTTAATGTTCTTAGAATTTTTCATCTTGGGTTACCATTTCTTTTCACGATAACTAACAATGAATCTACAAAGAAAAAAAAAAAAAAAAAAAAAATTTCTTCGTATCAAATAAAAGCCGTACAACATAATTTCGCAACGCATGTTTCGAGTTTATATTACTACATTGTAAATGTAGTGAATTAATTGTAATTTTAATTAATGTCTTAACTTAAATAGTATAATCATTCTCATCGTGTTAAAATTATTTGAATAATTTGCTTGTTGCTTTGTAAATTCTTGACAACGAATGATGCTGATTGATTTGTTGTTTTATTTTGATACGAAGTGAAGTAAGTACAGATTGGGGATAGACAGACCGATTCCATGATGGCTTGAAATGTAAGTAAACTCTAACCAAAAGGCCAATATAGGTCTTCTCCTCATTCAAAGTTAACAATAGTTTGTCAAAGTGGTGATCATTATAATGATAAATTTAATTGTTAAAGGCGTGAAATTTGTGACCAGTATTAAGTTTATTTTGTCCATAAAGTTAAACTTGAGTCTATAATTATGCTCGATGCTCAGTCGATCGTAACACCCTTATTTGATAAATTCAGCATATTTTTTTTGTAACAGTTTGATAAATGATTCAAATTTTTAGTAATTTTTTTTAGGTTCATTTTTTCTGGCGTCCATTTCATTCAGTCGGATTGTAACATTGAATAACTAATCGAATAACCAACGGCCAAACACAGTTTTACATTCACCATAATCTAAATGAAGACAAGAAGTTCTAAAAGCTGCACGGATCAAAAGTCGATCAGAATTCATCATACATCGTCACATAATTGTTTTGCTCCTGATCCATTACAATCAAAAAGCTATTGTCCTTCAAATGCTCTTTCAAATTGTACAACCTATCTATAATAATATTCACCTATAAACAAGATAAGGAAGAATATAGCCTAGATTATTCTTCAGGCTATGTTAGAAGACTTGAAACATTTATTCCGTATCACGGATTCAAAGGACCTTTTGTATTATAAACAGTGTAATCCCTTTTTAGATAAGGATATTACGGAGTAGTAGTAGTAGGGCACGTCCATCCGGTTCAACGGAGTTGTAGACACCCTCGACTACATTTGAATAATCCGATTTGAGTTGTGCATTTAGCTTGTGATGGGTCAATCTACCTCCCACAGATGATTTGTGTATCGTCCTTAAGTGATATCGGTATCAAGTCACGTACTGCTTGAACCAATCCTCATTGACCGATTTTGTTATTTCAACGTTCATCAATTTCATATTTCATTTCTGACTCATACCAGCATTTGAACCAAACACAACCTAAAATATAGTAAATAAAAATAAAAGTCATATTCGATCAATTTGTAATAAAAAAAAAAGAAGAGTATATCAAACTACTTTGATGGCGAATGTTTAAATATATTAATGTGCAAGTAATAAATCAAAGGTTATGATATATACAACCCTTATTGCTGCATATAATAAGTCAAAAAAGGAAGATTTTCAAAAAAGTAAATATTTATGACATCAAATTATGTGCAATTTTAACATAAATCTATATATACATACCATTTTAAGTAAGAATTTAATGCTTATATGCAGCCCTAAGGAATGCGTATAGCATTTTCAATAAATCAAAGCAAAGCTAGTTGTTTAAATGTTATTATATCTAAGTAGTGACAATCAAAATATCATCGAACTATGTATTCTTTTAATCTTTTTAGAGTCTTTTATGCAACGATGTTACCGAAAGTACTTGAAAGGTTTAGGAGCAATTGAAAAAGAGATTATAATAATAAGATTAGCGATAATCCTTTGTGCTTGACTAAAAAGTTTAGTTGTGCACTTGTGCTAGTAGTTACTTGCTCCATGTCAAGATACTTTGTATGCTAATTCTTTAATACTCGAAGATATTTACAATACAACTTTTTAAATTTATAGTGGCAATATTTTATTTATTTATTTATTTTTTTTTTTTTTGCAAGAGAGCCACAAGGATGGATAGGTATATAAAGTTAACATTTTAACTATATTAAATTTTTTGAATTGGAAAATGTTTGATTGACTATAAGGTAATAACCCTATATATAGACTGATATGTAATATTTTACTCGCAATACTTTGTATATAAATGCAATTAATTGGAGTGAAAATGTTTCATTGAAATTTGGTTTGATATATTTGTAACCAATCACAATTTATGAAAGAATTATCAACCATCAGGTCTTACTTGAAATGGCCCAAATGGGGGTAATGCAATTAGAGGAAATAAAAGTCTAATTTGAGCAAAATAAGCTAGTTAAAAGTGATAGTTTTCCCTTTAATATGTTATCCCTCATTCCAAGGATTTACCCATTGTGATAGAGGAAATAGTTTTTAAATAATACTTGCTCGGTTCCTTCGTTCTATCACTTCTATGTTAATTACAACATTCTTTCTTTCTCCTTCGTTATTTATGTACTCTACTAGAAAACAAAGAAAATATAAGTGCGGAAAACATAAGTGCGGAGATGAAGATAGAATGCGAAAATCCATCTTAGTTTTCAATGTCTCTATCCTCTTTTTAATAATTGTGTCCACTACTACATTCTCTATGTTACAATTAATATGCAACAAAGGAAGTAGTTTAAGTAGTCATTATTATTGTTGTTGTTGTTGTTGTTGTTGTTGTTTGTGTTGTTGTTGTTGTTGTTGTTGTTTGTTGTTGTATGTTGGTGTTGTTGTTGTTTTGTGTTGTTTTGTTGTTGTTTGTTGTTTGTTTGTGTTGTTGTTGTGTTGTTGTTGTTGTTGTTGTTGTTGTTGTTGTTGTTGTGTTGTTGTTTGTTTTGTGTTGTTGGTGTTGTTGTTTGTTGTTGTTTTGTTGTTGTTGTGTTAGACAAAATGTACGAGACCCCAGGTTATATTAAATTAACTAAAAATGAATATTAATGATGCTAAACATTTTATTAACCGAATAACGCGATATTGCATGCATTTTTTAGATTTATAACATTTAGAAATATATTTAGGCTTTTAACGAACTTCCCGAGGTGTCCATTAACAAGATCGATTTGTTAATAATTCATTTCTTTTAAGAAAAATCAGACTCACTATTTTTCTTTAATGAAGTCACTGATTTTTTTTCCTTGTTTTTTTTAATTTCGAAATTGATACGATTAAAAAAATGAGGATGTTATTTTTATTTTATTTCTTTAACAAATGCATGAAAAACATCTCTGTATGGTGTACATATATTTAGGGAAGAATCTTTGTAGGATAAGATAAGACAGAGACGTGGAAAATTTTCTTATGTACTGATGGCATTTCTCACAAAAGAGGTGGTTTCGGTTGATACCTAAATTTATCCTCCTTGAATATAATTCTTTGTTGTGGAGACCAATTCCATTTTATGGGCATAATATTGATGTTGTTAATTATATGTTCCACATCAATTATTAGCTAGCAACATTAATATTCGTCCATGTGAAATTGTAGGCAAAACTAATTTCATAAGCAATCACCGAAGCAATATGATCACCTTATATATAGAGATTATTGAGATATGACATTTAATTAGCGGAATTGTGAACCCCTCCTTTTTTCTCTATTGCTACCTACCATTGTTTAACTTCAGGCTTCATTGTTGTAGTAAGCGAACAAACATGTGATTCATTTCAAATGTAACCTATCCCAAAATCTTGAAATCTCTACTTTTTTTCGGTGATAAGAGAGCTCAATGACTGTAATTAGAATCGGATATCGGTCTACTAGATCAGGAGGGTTCCAACACTTGAATTTTTCTCGCTCTTCTGAAATTTTGTACTTGATACAACCAAAAGAAACACGTTTTTTAAAAAGTTCGAAAATTTCGGATGAAGCAATAGCCGAAAACGGAAGATAGTATATATGTGACTGAATACAGTCCTTCGTTTTCGCGTGTTTGCTTCAAAGCTGAATACCAAAAAGTATCGGCTCCGTAAGTATTTTCGTATGCACTTACTCAAATGATGTCAATTTTTAAATAGGTCATACTAAAATCCAAATAAGCCGTGCAAAATAAAATTGACAAATTAGAATAGACTGCTTACCCAAATAAAAGGCAATTTGGATTTATTATATGTAATGACTATTGAACAAAAGATTTTAGTCCATAAAAATAGGCCGAAACTCACCATTTAAACTTTCAAGTTAGGTGAATACATCATTACATCCTTTTCAACTTTACAACAATAATACTCGGACTTAGCAAGTGGTAGCACTACGACTCTACGACTAGTATTTAGTTAAGCAAAGCAAAACATTGCATCTGAAAAGTACTCGTTGAGTCGAATTAAATACGAAGTAAAATTTATTAAATAAAAAAATAAATACAATCAAAATTAGTGAGGGTTCGTTTAGTAGGGTATAAAACGTTTCAAATAAAACTGATAGGATTTTCAATTGAAAACTCTCTATAGTGGAAATTCATTTTCATGAGTTTTTTTTTTTTTGGGTTGCATATAAAGTGATTTTCCATTTAAAGTATTTTTCATTGTTTGGTAAAACTGAAAATCAATTGCTTCAATTGAAAGGGAAAATGTTTTCCTTCTAATTTGGAAGGAAACTGTTTTCAATAAGGTGAAAAAAAAATTTTTTAACCCCAAGTTTTACATTTTAATACTTTACTTTAAACTAAACAATGTATGTACTCTGTATAATGAGGAAATAGTTTTCAGAAAAAACGTTTTACCGTGCAAAACAAACCTCAAGTGAATCTTGTAACTTTATCAAATGCATTTCTCATCAAATATCTCAAAATGCATCTCTCGCCTCTTTCTCTCACTCCCCCCTCTAAAACCCTTAAACTTTTGGCGGTTGCAAGAGCTACCATCATCATCTATTTCATGATGGTAAGTCCCAGTATTTGTTTTGCTTTAGTCTTAGTTTTTTTTTTTCCAGTCATTATAATTATCATTGCTCTCTCATCATGTGAGATTTATTCTCGATTACTGGTTTCTTAACCTCTCTCTTTTTGTGGGAGTTTAGGGTTTGTTTTTCTTCTCTTCATTTATGGAAGTTTGAAATTTATTTGTAGGGTTTTTTTTGATGATGAGATATTGGATTTATGGGTTGTAACTTGCAAGTCGTACAATTTATAATTGGCGTCGAAATTGATGATACGATCTACACGCTCATCAAGTAATGAGTTTTCTTCCCGAAACTATGTTAAGGAGATGGACTCACTAACAGAAGACTACATAAGTCAGCGAACAATCGACGACTACACTTCATCGTCACGCACATCTATTTTCTCATCAGAATAGTTACCTTAAAGAAGAATTATACTTGATTAATTTTTTCTTTTTTAACGAAAATACTTGATTAATTGAAATTATATTTTACTTTTCTATACTGATTATTGTAAATGCTTTATTAATTTCAATTAATCAAATTCTTATCTTTTATTAAAAAAACTTTATCAAATACACTCCGTAGAAAATAAAGTGAGACAGAAGGAGTAGCAAAATACGGAGTCGTAATATCTTCTTCGTAAAAATACAAACAATTTATTTTTTTTATTTTTTTTAAAAAAAAGCATGGTGAAATGCTCAAATCCTAAATCCCCACGTGGCCGAAAAACTCGACCGACAGTGGAAGCTCATTTATTCGGATAAAAATAATGACAACGTGGCAAAATTCAAGTGGTTTGGACGTCTTAATTAAATTAATAGAAAAATGTTATTATTAAATTGGTGTTGGTTTATAAAGCAGAAGAGCAGACCATCAGTCTTTTTCCTAACTTTCCCAATTTCCCCCTTTAGGAGACTTCCTTTGCTTCTCTTCTTTATTTACTCATCTTTTCTTATCACACAAGAATCTATCATCTCCATAATATATACTCCTTTGTATATCATTTTTCAGAAGATTTCAGAAACTTCCCAATTATTTCAGGAGGAATAATTTATCTTACTCTTATTATATCTTCCTCCTGATACTATACTAGCTATCTATTAATTAATCCTAAAAAAAAAAAAAATTAAAAATGGATTGTAATTGGTTGCAGAAAAGTATCATCTTGCCTGTCAGAAGACTTTGCCGTGGTCTTGCTGCTCGTCTTGGTTTACGCAAACGTGGTAAGCTAATCATCATTCAATCAAGCTTCTTCTTTCTTCTTGTTAATATATGTAATTTGCAACATGCTTTGTTTTTTACAGTAATATTTAGTTTTTGAAAGATTATGCTTAGGAAAACAAGGTAAATATTGACTGAAGTACTGTCAAGGATAGTTTTAAGAAGGACTCTTCTGTGGTTACGGCAGGGAATTGATATTCGCGCAACTACTGCTGTTATCCATGCACATCTGTATTTTAGTAACATCACGTGTAGTGTAGTTACGACTTATTTGCTGCAAAGATAACCTGAAAAGTTGTGCGGATATCAACTCCCCTTGTATGGAGGTGATGCTGGTGCTCGGGCCGGTGCTAGGGCACAACAATAACGTCTTAGGAGGGCCTAGAGCATGGATATGGTGACTCACGATTACGATGAAAGATTTATGAAATTTAGTGTAAATCCCGTGATTATACTTTACTGTCACGGAGTGCTTGTTTTTGTCTTCCATATAATTATGTGATTTGTTTTCATTAAAAAATAATAATTATGTGACTCATTTGTCTGTTATTATTACAGTGATACCTTTATTAGTTTATTTGATTGATTTTTAGCTTGAATGGTTTCTTAGATCATTTGCTTAATTATTTTGCCAATAAATTTATTTGGTACTCTTTTTACCGGTTTTACTTTTATGGTTGTCCAACCTACCGTTGGTAGTTTGGAATATCATGGAAAATGATGTATGACTGTATATATGCAGCATGCGTTATGCTGTATGCGTGTATTGATCGGTACTCGCTTTCTTATATTATAAGATTGTGTTACGATATTTCGTTGTGGCGTTGTGCACTTGTGCAAGTTGGTGAAAGATTATTAGTTAAAAGGTCTAATCTCGATCTTACTTAGCTTTAATTTATCTCGAAACTATTCGATTTGAGTCTAGTTTTTGTACGGCACAGTATTATGATTGTGATTATAAACAGTATACTAATAGTATTTGTTAGTTTAATTAGGACGTTGAATCCTGTAATCTGAAAGCTACTTAATGAAGTGATCTGAGGATCATGTAAGCATGTTATTGCAAGTTGCATACGAGTTTGTTAATTAATTCGTTTAATCTGTCAAATTTGATAAATATCGCAGCAGCCATGACAAGACATAGAAATTAAGCTGATTATGACTGTTAAACAACTACATACTGTGGTTGACTTTACATAGAGTAATCTATGATTTACATTGTCTGATTCTTTGTTTAATTGATGATTATTAGCTAGCTGAAATTGACTCAAAGATTAATTAAAAGCGCGCTGTTTGTGTGTTGTTTTGATTTTCTCCTTGGTATGCTATTGTGTGTATGTGTTTTCGATTTTGTTTTCGATTTTGCTTTTGGTGAAAACTACTGAAAGAAGAACAGAACAAAACAAAACAAAACAAAATTGTGTTGAAACTCTAATCTCTTTGCCTCGAACGATTGTCTAACGATTTTTCATCCTGTGACTCGACTGACTAGCAGGAATMCTGATGCTTAGCCAAGAAGTGCAAGCTTGTGAGTATGAAGACGTGCGTATAATGTGGGAGATGTTAAAGAAAACAGAGAACACACACGAAGCAACTCGGTCTTCCTCCCCAAAATGGCTGAAGAACAAGCATTTTCGAAATGCATTTGCCTGGACTAGAATGGGCACAACATGCACCACCAGCAGCAAGTGTTGATAGCTGTCGATGCAGCAGCAGCTTTGAACGCTTTAGGTCACGCACAGTTCAACAGCGC
>SNQN01011874.1:0-14628 GCA_008642245.1 Bassia scoparia | reverse complement strand
GAGAGAGATATGGCAGAGTGTTATCCAAATGCATCTGACGACTTGTGCCATAAAAAGTATCGTTCACAAGGTTGGAAACATGAAAAACTAACCTGCACTAAAATTTTCAACAATGTGAGGAAGGACACAGAGCCAAGATTCTCAACAGTGTCAGGTGAACATTTTAGGAGAGTGGTATGATCTCTTGTTCTTTTTTTTTTGGTTTACTAAAATGTTTACCGCGTGTGTTTTTCTCATCAACGATCTCACTTTACTATAAACACTTCACTCAGACATAAACTGATTCACATCTCATGTAACCTTATCTCTACTTGCATATCTTATATGGATATAATTATGATCATATTGAATGACTTCAAAAAACACTATCTTTCTTTAAATTTTCGTGGTAAGAATGCATTAGGAGCAATCATGGATAATGAGGTGTTTAGAGTCAGAGAAAATCTGATTGCCACCTCAGTCTTATGTTAAGTACTTTATCCAAGTTTAACTGACCCAAATTAAGTGGTATTACATGTTACATATGTACATCAGTGCCCCATCACAACAGTGGACATCCATAACAATCCGAAGCACAATGCATTATCAAGTTCTGACTCAACCCAAAGAGTCAATCACAATAGAATGTTACCATAATGGTCAGATAAGAACGAAAACCCATCTTGACATAAATGCTTTTTCTTAATACATCCCATTCAATCACATTACTCACCTCAACATCATATACCCCAGAAGAGAAACAGTTTAATTTACAATATAACCTAAACCTAACAAACCTCTCATATTTCAACATACTGAATCTAATTCGAGATTTCAAGCAAAGCAACAACTTTGAACTTATTGTAGAGGGCAAGGATTAAGGACTGAACATTTCATACTAAAAGTCACTGCTCCGATGAGAAGAAAGAGAGATAGGAGAGAGAGGGGGAGAGAGAGAGAGAGAGGGGAAATATAGGAGGGCAAGATGGTATGCGAGTAGGGAGGAGGAAGAGATGAGAGATTGAGGAGAGAGTGATCAGGAAGGGCATAGGAGGGGAGCAAGGTGAGGAATGAAAAGAAGAAGATAAGAGAGAGAGGGGGGGGCGGGAAGAGGGTAATGAGGACAATGAGACAGAAAAAATGAGAGAAAAACAAGTCTATCAAAAATTACAATAGCAGATGATGAGAGGGGGACTAAGAAAAATTACAAATGTATAAAAAATTGTTCCTTTTAGACTGTCATGGGGCATGGATTGCTTGGCTGGACAAGGAAAAAATGTAGCAGAATGGGTTTTGTTAAAGAATGTTCACTTGTTCAGCATATTTTAATTCATATTCTTAAAGAATGTTCACTTGTGGAGCATATTTTAATTCAAATAGAGCAAAAATAATTGTGAGGGGTACCTCTTCTGCAACAATATGGTAAGCTAGAAGAATATTTTAAGCCATGTCATAATGCTCCCACCCACCTCCACTTTTCTTTTTCTCAACTCAACTCATCACATCCTTTCCTCTCATGATTTCATCCCCTAACTTCATGCCACACCATTAGTCCATTATCATGAGCTCCTACATTAGCCAATAATCATTGTCACACTCCTTTGTCTTTGTGTGTCTCACTACTTCTCTAATTCTTTTTTCCTTCAATCACTTCCTTTCATTCCACCACTACTAACCTAACTTGATTTGAACCTCCACTTATTGTTGTACTTTGTGTCTTCCTTCCATCAATGAAYGTTGTTTGTGTCCACAAATGTGATAACTTGTGGTGCGTTTACAAAAGATTTCTTTATAGCTATTGGATTGCATCAAGGGTCGATATTAAGTCCTTTTCTTTTTGCAATGATTTTTAATGAAGTAACAAGGCCAATCCAAGATGAGGTACCATCGTGTATGGTGTATGTTTTTTGGGGATGATATCGTATTGGTAAATGAAACTAAAATAAAAAATAATGCCACATTGGAACAATGGAGGTAATGGTTGGAATTTAGATGGTATAAGCTAAGTTAGAGTATGACTATGTATTTTAAATGTTGGTTTGGGATACAAGAGAAAACAATACTATGGTGAGGTTYGATGGAAAGGATTTGGACATGACTTAGTGTTTCAAACATTTTGGGTCAATCAATCAAAAGAAAGGTGATAATTACCAAGATGTGGCTCATAGGTAAGGATGACAATCTAATTCGGATCCGACCCTAGTCCGCTCCGATCRGAGAGAAAAATCCGTTTTGAATCCGAGATAAATAAAGTCCGAGTTCGACCCATTTGAAAAAATACGACTCACAAAATTTCGACTATCCGATCCGACTCCGACTTTTATACAATTATTATCATTTAATTTTTATATTTATTAGGCTATTTATGTATAGTATATAGTCAAAAACTTTGTTTCATATAAAAAAAGACTAAATATAACAAAAATAATAGGAAAAAAACACTTAAAAGTTGGGATTTTTTCAATAAAAAAATATATAAACGAAAAAACTCGAACTCGGCTCGAATTGGAGTCGGATGTGGATTTTCGGATTTGGATCTCGAAYTCGAAGTTGGAGTCGGATGTTGATTTAAAATCTTACTTCCACTAGGGTCAGAGTCGGATTATGCCTAGTTCGCTCCGAGTCCGGTCCGTTGCCATAGGATCATAGGATTAAGTTAAATTGGGGGAGTGTTATGTGATCGAAACATTCCTTTAAAGTTATGTCAGGGTGGCTTATATGGAGAGTGACTATGGGGTGATCGAATCATCCCTTTAAAGTTGAAGGAAAATTTTCATAGGACTTCCATAAGACACGGGCTTTGATTTATTGATTTATGTTTAAGAAAGGAAACATAATCTGTTTACACTAGTTTGACAAGGTAACAAATGGGGGTAGTAAGATTTTTCTTTTTTAAGTGATATATCAAATGCAGTCTTTTGGGCTTAATTTTATGGCKGTTCAGCCTGAATTTCAGCCAAACTTCAGTTTATTTCACTTCAGCTATTTCAGCTATTTTAGTCCTCTTCAGTTTAGTTCAGGCCACTTTAGTTCAGTTGAACCAATTTGCAACTTCAGTTCACTTCTGTTTATAACCTGCTTAATAGGTAAACTTACCTAAAAGTTGGTAGCCTTATTTGCAATTTTTGAGACTTTGAATCCCTAATTTGTAACTATGTGTAAAGCTTAGCACCCTTTTTAAACCTTATTTTAGACCAAAGATAGCATGAATTGAAATATATAGTACTGCAAACTCATTCATTTATATGTTGCTCGAAAAATGGMGTTTTGATTTGTGATTTCATTCTTTTACTAGATTGCCATCTTTTGTTTTTGGGATTTCCTACACCATATCCCATGTAATTGGATTTCTATGTCGGACCCCTAAATTAAGTTTCTACACCGTGTCCATGAGTTTCATATTATTTGCAACACATACCCTTCATTAATGATTTTATCTAACGTTTGGTGAACAATTTGATCAAATAAGAAGGGATTTTGAATTTCTAAAGTTAATTAGATTTCGTTTTTCAAAATAAAAATTAAATTAATGAGATGTCTGGTTAAAGTAACAACGTTAGTTTGAAACTTATAATCATTCATGAAGGGCATACTTTGCATAAAATATGAAACTCAAGGGCATTGTGTAAGAGTTTAAATTTAAAGGGGTATGTTGTAGAAAATTCCTTTGTTTTTTGAGGTGCTTGTGATTTGTTCRACTACACCCCGCTTACCCCAACCCCATCTTCATTCTGGGGTATTGTCTAGGTTTGTTATTAATGTATGTTAATGTGTATTGTTAATTCTAAGATAATCTTGTAGGTTTCGAAATCAAGCCAATAATTGATTTGTAGTTTTTTCATAACATGGGTCTTGATAGCAATGCTTGTTAGTTAGTTCCTATATATCTATCATTCTCTCTCTAAGACTAGTAATATTAGTTAACTTTAGAGTGTGACATTTTATGATTTATGAATACAACGTACAAGGTGTAACTTAGTTTTGAAAATGCTCTGTGGCTTATTTAAATGAAGTAGGAAATCCCTATTAATGAGGGCTACCCTTCACTTCCTGATGCTTGTAGTATATCTTGAATGACAGCAATTGCTATTATGAAATTTAAAAGTATTCCAGAATATAGAGAACCTTGAAAAAGAATTGAATTATGTTTTCTATTGAACTGTTTAGGACATTACACTGTTCTCATATAGGCGACTAGAACACTCGTGATGACAATGATATTTGATCTTCGATTCCTCCAGAAGGATATGTAAGCCATTCTAGTGTGCGCATCGCTGCGCTTCTATATGTCTCAAATCGAACTCACCTCGCCACACAAAGTATTGATCTCAATGGTCTGCGCAACATGCTCACGTTTCAATACGTCACATGCAGTTACTTATTATCAGATATCACCTATCACCTCCTCGCCGCTGGGCAATCGTCTCCCTGCAGAAGCAGAATGTCCCCAATCTTACTTCCAGAAATTGGCCTTCAAGTGTGGTGAGCGCTCTTCCCTTCCCACCAGTGGCGCTGATGAGTCTGCAAGCATACATATTGAGTCACTTCACTCTTCCAGTCGACCTCTGCGAGTGCGCAGAGGTCTCCGCGATGACCAAGATGATCACTCACACTCACATAGTGAGGTGAGGTGGTTAAAATATAGCTCCTGTTTAGTACCTCTTTACTTCCATCCCATGACCTCTAGTTGAAGATCAGATCCATTTGCTTGTAAGCGACCCCAACTTGCAGTAAAAATAATGTATGTGCCTAGTTGAAAACACATACCCTTTACAGTGATTCGGACTTGTTAAATCCTACATGTCGGTGAAACCGTCTCCCCTAGCTCAAGACCTCTGATATATTGGATCAATGTGCTATTGGATCATTGGACAGTTTACTCTGTCTTTCCCAATTATCCCAGTACTTGTGTATTTGAGAACAGTATTGAATCAATACCATGATGATACATAAAAACACTTAAAATGATTATTTTCTCGGTTATCAAATGTTGCATCCCGGGTAAGGTTTTATGCTTCCAATGCCAAACTTACAAAATACAATATCTTTAATGTATATATAAGAACATATGTCGCTATACTTATTATCAGTGCATCCGTCATACATAAAATCAACACATTACGACCGAAAGTGCGTCTACCCAAAGATTGTGCGAGCGAGTGCGAGTACTGCTGACTATTTCACGCTTCTTTTACAAATATATAAAAAAGTTGATTTAAAAAATATTACGGTGAATAGTTATATACCCAGTAGATGTAAAATTTGATAACATGATTACCTACCCTTCCGATACCTGCCGCCTATCGCAAATGCAACACTTTCCTAAAATGGTGTACCATAAAATTGTTAACACTTTACTTTTACCTATTTTTTTTGCGCCCTTCATATTAATCTCCATGATAGTTATCCCCCAACATCTATTCCTTCACGAACACATACCTGACCACCTTTATACCCGCACATAGGTACCAAATGCCGTCGTAGAATACTCCCCAAATCAGAACCGTCTTACCTCCATTAACCACATTAATTGAACACTCTGTACTTGTTACTAATTAAATAATTTGTTTGCGAACCCACACCGGACACTCGCTGTATCAGCACACTTCACATAGTTTCTACTCGCTGAAAACAAAAGTACAACATCCTACCAACACACACCATGCCCTTAAAACAGCATTCAAAGATCCAACTATACATCCCTTATTAGGAGTTAACAGCACACCTTTTCTCTCACTAAGCGACTAGTTGCGCCCTGCCGGATTATCTCGTCTCGTCTCAAGTGAGAGAGATCATCAAGCGTGACAAGCGATCCATCCTGAACACAGTTCGACAAGATATTTGACTCATAGATGCACAACACCAAGAAACGCACACCATTACTACCGTGAAGTCTCTCATACTATACCTGTCGTGTGCAGACAACTAATTCTTCTTTGTTACGGTGGTCACCAGCGCTCACTCCGTGAGATGCGCTATAGATTTCTATTCTTAAAAATACAGTAAATAAACTTTCAAATGCATAAACAAGAACTGTATAACACAAATAATCATTTATATATCAAAATTCCAACAAAAGTTCCTCAAAACTTACAAAAATGTCCTTCATAACCCTCCAACATATAGATAAGATCTACTAACTCTCTCTAGGCTATTATTTCTCTCTTTCATTTTAGATAAGTGATGCCATAGAAGTCTAGCGGACTCAGAGGTGCTAGTGTGTCTCTCTTATTTTTTTATTTTTTTTACCTTAGTCCATGCTTATTTTTCAAAAACTCTCTAAGTCACGACCCAAAGCTATTCATAACGATGTTATTAAACAATCATAAGAAAATTTCTCAATTATTACTGTCCTCACAATTTTCATTTTTTCAAGTTTCTATAGTCGTCCAACCACTTTCATTATCTATTGTCCAAAATGCACTCCTAGTGGACGAAATGATCTCAAGCTTATATATCATACTCCTCTCCCCTCATTTTTACTGTGGTGGTATCTCATTGATACGTTAAAAGAAGACCAAAAAGCTATCAAGGCGTGAGAGACACGTGTGGTGTAAAAGACTCCTAAATATGTAATCCTAAAAAGATAGTCACTTTTAACATTCTGTCAATATTATGGTCTACCTTGACAATAATCATGGTTTACCAAGACTAATTGCGTATTGATTTCTATTTCTACTAATACCTTCCACCTCCTCGGAGATAATCCAAGGCACAGCAAATAGCATAGATGCTCCCGACTCTTTCTAATAAAACACACATACTAAACCTAGCACCATAGCCTACCCGAACCCGTCGACGAGACACACATGACCTATAGACTTTTTCTATTTCGACCTTTTTTGAGCAGTGTCGCGCGTGAGAATATGTTTAAGAGAGGACAATGAGTGAGTCCAAATCTTAAAAGTAATAGTGCCTTCTCACTCCTCACATACTGATTTTATGGAATGCTTTGTCACTTTTTTTTGAAACATTTAAATTAAGGAAACGCTTGCAATCTTTTAGGGATAGATGGAATGGATCCTACGCGCCACAACTAACACATATCTTCATTTGCCTTCCCACAGTTCTGTACTACAAATCTCGACATCTCTCCAACCAGGTTATCTAGCTCTCTACCAGATCTCCGTGCTTCTTAGTACACACATAGCGATAAAGGATGGTCTCCTGTAATATCTTTTGTGTATAATGTCGAAAATTTCGAAGTATTAGGAGAATTAGAGAAACTAGTTTCAAATGCTACTCACATTCTGAGATGCCTGCAACAGAACGTGTAAGTACTACCTTCCCTCCGAGCTTTTCGATACTGCATCGTTCTAAATGAGCATTACCTCCGACTTTAATACTTTGATGTCGATCAATTAAATTAAACCAAAGCCTACACTACCATCAATTTGCGACTTCTTAAAGGTCTTTCTAATATTATTAATGTCTATGTTGCTCACACATCTTCACTCTAGATTTTTTTGATCGATTAGAGGCTACATATCATAAGTCAGTGGAACAATTCTTTTCTTTCTTTTTTGACATTATTCTATAGCCCTTATTCTTACATGTTTCTTCTCATGGCCGATAGTCATTCAAATACTTTTGCCAGTTACAGTGAATTCACCCGTTTATATACAACAGCTCTGTGTGTGATAACAATACGTGAGACGTCCAGCATAAGGTATATTGACTACATAACACCTATAAACTTTGAAAAATGATGAAAAGATCAAATGGTGTTGTCATTTAAATATGATGACAACAAGCTCCCACTGAGAGTTCATTTTAACCCAATAAACTGAGTTTTTTGTCCATAATGAGTGCCTTCTAGCATATTCAACACCATAACTCTTGTTAGAAGAAACACACTTGAGATCCAATAACCAACATTAACTTTAATAAAAAATAAATAAATATATATGTATTGAACAAAAATATCTCTCAAGTCTAACTTTATACTGTATAGTTTTCAACCTTTTCTTTTCCCCCTCATTGTATACACACATCTATAACTATATATTACTTTACGATATTATATCAATCTCATAAAAGCAAGTTTGTTGGAAAAATTTAGATTTACTTTAGGTCAACACATATTAGAACAAGATCTCAAATTACGACGAAATCCCTTTGAGTCACTGTTATGACACATATCGGAATTGTATCTACCCACTTCCGTGTAACATGCTCCATAACATGGGCTTTTCAATATCCTACAGCCCACTTTCGTTTGAGATTTTTCCACTAACAAAGACCAGCACATCGTACCGCTAACACAAACGATTGGAAACACAACCTGACCAATCTAACAAACGTGCAGCAGATCACTCGCCGAGTATGAGATCACCCGATACACAAAACTTTATCCCCTACGCAAAACATATATGTACTATAAAAAATGACACGATACTTGCAACACAGCGCGATTTCTCTGAGTAAATATTCAGACAGGCCCTTTGCTTTGTAGCCGTCATTCGAAAACCCTCGACACTAATAGTGTCAAACCTAACGCTAGGCATTAAGGCGATGCATTAGAATGTTTATGCGTCATCTCAAAAATAATTCATATAGAAGCGAAAAGTATTATCATTTATAGAAGCGTACGTTATACACTGGTCTTTACACTAGAAAAAATGTGTGATGTGATGCACAGATTACAATATTCATGTGAGCCATGTGTTAAGTACTACATCAGAAGCACGTGAGAGCGATAGCCTATTGCATTCAGCGCTAATTGCATAACAAGCATGTGCCGACGCCATGAGGACCTAAATACCTAATGCATCAAGTATTACATTAGAGACGATCCACCAAATATGCTACGTAGCAATGCATCCCCCTAAAATCATTAACGACAACCTATTATGATAAATCCGTCTACAGCTCTCTCATCATACATTTACCAATTTTAACAACGTGCATGCGCCGATCTCTTCTCTCACTCTCACTCCAGAGCCCCGTACTCTCCGCACCCATCATCTATCGCCATCACCTATTTGCATAATAGTGACGCATTAGAGCTTTCTCAACTGTGAGCTACTGTTGTATGGAGTGTCCGCGATGTATGTAAATATATTAATGCGTCCCTTTAAGTGATATGTATATAATTACAGTATCGCACTGAGCGCCTCTCACAGTTCACACATCAGTCATGGCAAACAAGAAGATTATTGAGTTCCTGAATTAACTTCTACTTTCAGGTATATTCCCTTTCGTAGGCCCTAACATGGAGCTTTTAAGGACCTTTGGACACCAATCACAATTTTTCTGTTCTCCTCTTAAGATTTTTGTCTGTTTACTTTGGCTGACATTCTTCCTTACTTGGAATTTATCTTATTGGGCGATTAACAAACATGATTTGAGGCATTCTCTATGTTCAAGGTGTTGATATTATAAATCACAAATCACTTGAGTCTCGCGAAACCCAATCGCTATGGGCATAGAGCCAAATAGCCATCAACCTTGTCGCGAGCGATCTGACATCCGTCAATCTTTCAAAAGGCTAATACTAAGAAGTAAGTCATAGAAAGAGACGATATACCTTTCCATTCTTTTCTCTACTCGCTCTCGAGATTGAAAGGCATTCATATACTACGGTGGTGAACCCATTTCGTGCTTTTTCTTGGCCTTTAGCCACATTTAAAAATATATCCGAGTTTGTACGTTGAATACGTTGTGGTGACTTTGTACGATGGTTAATCTGGGACTGGGGGCTCTACGACGTTATGGTTGGAGATACTGAAGTTCCTTATCGATTTGGCTGTAGTGCGGCATATGGATCCCATTATTGTTATGGTAGACAATGGTTATGGTTGGTATATCATTTCCCATACAAATGTAGGTTTCATGATTAAACGATTATATTGGATAGCAGACGGAGCTATTGATAAACCGTTGGACTAGCAGCGTACCTTTTAGTACTCGTTTTCTCGGGTTTTGAAGCGCTCTGCACCATTGAGGGTTGGGGGAATCTATACACTAATCTTTGCTGTGATTATTATAGTGAGCCAAGAGGTCGCTATTATACTGAGGCGAAATCTCTCAGAGATAAATCGAGTACGAGGTAAAATTGATATGTTATGGTGGTCGACAGTTATCTAATCAATCCTCAATGCACTTGGCCTTGTCCCTTGGCGAAAATGGGTATCTGTTGGCTTTATTTTGAAGTGGATGAGGCCCGTTTCGGAAAAGTGTTCTATGGCAATCGAATCCATATCTTGGTGGATTTTTCATTTGTGCAAGTAATATAGTCTTAATAATTTCAGAATAGAGGAATTGCGATCTCCCCATATGCTTGAATTATATCCTGTTATCGGCCATTTGGTTATTTATAGATACGGGTTTAAATAAGAGCTTATCTATTTATGGTTTTGGCATTTTTTGATGTCTTCCATACTTCTAGGATATGAGAAATTTGTGGCTTAAAAAGACGAATTCAGAATGGTCCTGGAAGGCCTTTTAATATCCCTAAGATATCCCTTCCTTAATAGTAATGCAAAATTGGATTATTTATGAGCAAATGAGCAAAAAGTTTGGAAAGTTCGCATTCCTATGATAAAAGTGCATAAGTCTTATTGTTGACCACAATGGAATAAAGTGCCAACAAGGGGGCGAATGTAGAAACTTCCCTATTAAACCCTTGACATTTTTTGGATTCTTCTTACGAGTCTCATCAGATCCATCGAGGAGTCTCGGATACGGAACAACCTTTCGTCACATAACCCAACGGATTGGTATTTAATCAAGAGACTGTTGTCCTAATTTTTCTTTTTCATGCCGCACAAAAATGCGCTCCATCGTAGTGCCCCTTTTAGGCGTCCAGTATGTTGAGGTAACGAGATACATTAATATGAAGAATGGTGATAGATGGTACTCTATTATCTCTAAGAATTACGTATTAACTTTATATGAAATAATTACGTGAATTAGCAAAACCACCTTACAGTTGTATAAAAGTAACACACAACTTTAGTTCTATCCGTCTCTGTCGTACTACCATACTTTCCAGAAAACGTCTGCCCAACTTTTTGATTCTAACATATTTTGTTTAATCTATACTTTTATTGTGTAAAAATTGTTACTAATATCAATTTAAGAGATCATCCCACATAGAATTTCAGAGTGAGGCCTATTTTTACTCCCAAAATCTAGATTTGAGTTGTCACCTATATCAATGTGTCAATAAAACTAGTTAAAAAACTTAGGTTTTTTCACACATTTATCTCATCAACAGTTTATTTGATAACCACTTATTCTGAGTTCCACAAAAAAGAATTTCTATTTAATTTTTCAAAAGTACACCAATTTTTATACTAAATATACGTTACCTTGTATTTCCCATTAGCCCTATATCATAATAATACTTTGCTACTACTGACTATCCCTTCCCCCTACATATTATACAACTATATATTTACCACTATCAATTTAATGAGTAATTAATTATGTATAATAATACATAACGGAATAAGTAAAAGTATCCACTATAGTATTAAATACTTATCATATATTCGCGTATCGTACATAGTAAACAAATTGTATTATGTCAAAAACATGACCCAGATTATGATAGGTAATAAAATAAATGTATTCACTGACTTTTTTACAGGTATACTGACGAAGGTTATACAGTCCATTGATGCCTACTAGATACTTAGATAGACCTACAATTCCTACAGGTATTTGAGATTGCAGTTCTGGTACATGCTCTAAGAGTAAAAAAAATTACTACTATCAATCGGTTGTCTATTTAATATAAAATTACACATAATAACATTAATCTAGTCCCGGGTTCACACATATTAGAATCTTTAGAAGCATTAAATTTGACCTACCTATCATAATTTTTCTGACAGACCGTCTTGTGTAAATTTAAATTTTAGATACAAAAGATAAGTGACAAACGTTAGCATACTGGGGCCATTAGATAAATTAATTGTCATAGGTCTTCCCTGGAACTAAATATCTCATCTTTTTCCATATCCAAATACAAAACAAACATATAACTCTTCATTAAATAATAATACAACAGTCCATATATAGGATTAATCTGCGAAGTTTAAAATTGAGTTAACTCTTATTTTAGAGTTACCACAAATAAATAAAACCCCCTATTAAGTAAAACTACATTTATTCGTTATGCCCAAATCGTGCCCCAACTCCGAAGGCCCAACAATATCCGCCTTAACCCACAAAACTGGCATTATCCCTTAGAGGTTATTTAGTTAAGAATAAACCAAGTTGAACATCTTCCTTATTACACCCTGTGAAGTTCTTGACGCTTGTGATTTTGGCATACATTTCAATTACATTAATTAAAAAAGAAATATCATTTTAGGATAGTATTGTATTTAGTTCCCGTATTCTATATCTGTCCTTCTCCGTGCCTTACTTTTCGCTTTAACCCGGGCAATTATTACTTGTGTTGTTTGCATAGTGTTACAGAAACGCACAACCCAGTTCGAGCACAATAAGACACTTGAGAAGTTATGCACGTTATAAGCCAGTCAAAACGCCCTTTTTGCAAATACTAAGTAGCTTCTCGGTTGGGTTTAGAGTGTGAACCAAAAAGAGAATATAATCCATACATTAGGAACATTAGAATTACTTCATACGTGACTATCGTAAACCCAAAATTACCTTGGAAGGAAAACAACAACTCTCATTCCTGTCTTAAGTATAACTATGAGAGAGAGGAAAAAGTTATTAAGATGCGTAAACCCATCATCTAACTCTCAACCAAATCGTGCGCATCAAGACAACACGGTTATATGGAAAGGAACGAGTGTCTTCTTCTTAACCATCTAAGCAGAACCAAGCGAGAGGTGTAAAAAAACCGCCCCGAGAAACGAGTAAGAGATAGGAGGACTTCCCCAAGTTCTCCGATCAACTACCCATCCCAGAGTCCTCGGCCTAATGAAGATTTGAATATACATTGGCTCACAAAAACGTTCCACAATTACCCCTTGAGCCGATTGCAACACATGTTTGAACATTTTCTATTCACACTTTTCTCATTATACTATGCGATGCAGCGTCTTCACCTTAAATTCCAATTACAACTTCCTTGAGCCACAGTTATACACTGAACTTTCATCATCTAACTATCCAGCTTCTCTCTACATAGATGCTTGAAAGTCGTGGCCCACTTTATGTTTAAGTTTTTTTTTCTTTTTTCCTCCTTTTCCTTTCCTACTTAGGCATCGGAGGGGAGATAATCTGCGAGCTATTTAGAGGGATATTTGATGCTATTCTCCCCTTCTATGTCACCTTGCCTTGGTTCGGTCCCTAATCGACGTCGCAAGTAATTGTTGAAATTACTAATAATGGAAGAAATTAAAGTTTCTTTGGAGATAGTGCCAAGCCATCTCGAATCGCGGTTCCAAGCTCAGATCCCTTTCATCCTTGAAAGCTCAGCTCGTCTACTGCGAACCCAAGGTGCTTAGTCCAGGACATCTGAAGGAAGCTTAGTACGGCTACCGCAGTCTTTCTCTGGCCAACGGCCTGAATAGCGACGATGAAATCTCCTACCCCCATATTCCATTGATGCAAGCGTAGTGACGGGCAAAGACAAGGAATACTTCCTACCAATTCTATTATATGCCTTCTTTTATTCAAATTGGGTGTCCTAGATCTGTGAGGAAAGTTAAGCGATCAGATATCCGGCTTTCAAAGAGTTACTACTTCTCTACATCTCTAACCCAATCCAAAGTGGAGGAGGCCACAAGACTCCACTCCATCTTACTGAGACATTACACATAAAGCAATTTTCCCTTCCAGAACCATACGGGGCCGAATCCGGACAATCACCTGATATCTCACTCAGTTGAGTCTTTGTCCATTGATTGGAGTGAGCCTTCTTTATACCCTGATTAAAAAAATTTATAGGTGATTGGAAACAGACCCTCCATTGCTACTTAACAGTATTTTAGAGCCAGGTGTTATATTCACTGAGCATTTTCTGCCCTCCAAAGGACTATGGATCGTGTGTACAAGTATATTGGTTGAACACGTAGATGTTTGCCCAATATGAATATTGAGAAAGTTAAGCTTACAAAGAGGTGACCGTTGACCTTTTGTTTTAAGAATTAGAATGGCTCAGACCCAGAGCTTGTCTGAAAGATATCACTTGAGCCATCGTTATATTCGCCCCAGAAATCAGCAGAAAGGCATGACAATGGCGATACAATTACCCCAAGCCCTCAAGGAAAGGTTAAGCCAAACGACAACGCTTTTAAAAGGGGGTTTCCCAATTCTAACCAATCGACGATGCCTTTAAGATTGAAGGGACCACCCCGTGACAAAGTCACTGAGCATACAGGCCAAACCCCGAGTAAGACCCCTGCGACATGTGCCAACTCCCTGCTAATACTCAGGCCATGGATACAGCACTCCTGTGTTCCCAACATCAAGACTACTAAGGTCAAACATCCTACCCCTAGGAGACAAGGGGAAGAATGTTAAGACCCAATTATTCCCACTGAAAGGAGAAGAGTCAAGCCTAGGAGATTTACCGCAATCCCCTAAGGCCATTCTACTTCTCCACCCTAAAACAGCTAGCACACTACATTAGATTTGCCAACAAACCTACTATAATTTTTTCTATATTTTTAAAATATTATTCCATAGATTGGGCTGAAGGTCTTCTTCATCTTTCGGGTA
>SNQN01011873.1:5078-17648 GCA_008642245.1 Bassia scoparia | reverse complement strand
CACCGATGAAGTTTTAACGTAGTGGTAAAGATTGAGGGCTCAAATATAATAGTTCAAATGTACGTGTGAATGAACCCTCTCAACTCATTCTACTTTTGTTGGAAAATCGGACACAAAAGCAAGCAAAACAACAACAAACTACAACACAAGTAAATTAATGGGTAACTTTGTTGTCCTCTCAAACACAATCAAAGTATTGTATTTAAGCTTCCAAATCACAATTACAAACACTCTTAATGAGTTTACAAACTCTCTAGTATTTGCACTCACAAACTACTACTACTACTTCACTCACTTACTCTCTTGTGTTTTTCTCAAACCTAGAGTAACTGAGTAAGTAATGATGATTTCTCTCTCCTCTATTTTACTTGTATGACGGCAACAAGTAACATAGCAAGATTTGTATAACACACTACCACTAACTTGCCTTATTCTACAAGCCAAAAATGTGGCTCTTAGTTAACCACAARTCACGTGCCAAAAACAGAGATCATTGGAAGGAAAAAAAATTGACACCTTTACCATTCAACTCCTTCTCTCTCTAAAATAACTTTCCTCTCTAACGCCCCATCACAGTAGCCTCACGCGTGAGGCTCGCCGGAGGCGCGTGTGGTCCATCACCCACGTCAACCTACCGGCGAGTCTCCGATCTACTCAGGGCGTGAGTTTCCGACTGCCTACGAGTCATTTTCTTTATTCCTCTTTGTGTTAGTAGTTCACTAGGTTAGTTTCTCTCTTCGGTTCCAATGGCGGTTGTCGTTGTTTGCTTGTTAGAGTGGTTGGAGGGTGCTTGGTGCTGCTTGGTGGTGCTATCCTCTTAGTGGTTTGTGTCTTTATTTTTGCTTCCTTCTTGGTCTTTTCCTTGGAGCTAGTTTTTATTTCTTTTCGGGGTTAGGGTTCTTGGGGTTTCCGAGGTTGGGTTTCTCGGAGTCGGGGCTTTCGACGCATGACGCTTTGGGGTTTCGGGGTTCTTGGGTTTGGGGTTTTGGGGTTCTTGGGGTTTGGGGTTTCAGGGCTCTTAGGGATTAGGGTTGGGATTCTTGGGGCTTAGAGTTTCGGGCTTGGGGTTTGGGTCGGGGTCTTGGGGTTCTAGGTCTTAGCGTCAGGGTTCTCGGAGTTTGGGGTTTCGGGGTTGGGGTTTAGTTCGGGGTTGGGGTTTGTGTTAGGGTCGGGCTTTTGCTCGAGCATGTCCAAGGGTTGTGAGTTGTACTTGTTTGGGTTCTTTAAGAGGATAGTAGTTACGGGTTGTGGTTCGTCGTTCTTTGGAGGTAGGAAGCCGGATTTATGCCAGTGGTCTCTGTTCTTCATCAGCTCCATTCACAGGAGCATGGTTTGTTTAGCAATGATGTTAGGTATCATTGCCCTCAAAGCTTTTATTCTGAAGGAGGCAACCCATTCGTGGGCGTGTGGCTCTCCACTATGTACAAGAATCTCTTATACCAAGATCTTGTTGGTACCCCTACGGGAGGGTACTTTTCCGAGTCGTCGCAAATTCAGGCGTCTCTTCATCAGAGCCAAGAATCCCAAGGTAGGACGTTCGGTCTCAGGGATTGCTCTACAGGTCATGGCGTTTATACGGTTCCTATGGTCCAAGTGTTCCGGTCTGTGCATGCAGGACCCTCTCATCAACTTCCTTCAGCCGTCAGGAGAACATGATTTAGTTCTATGTATTGTATATTTCTTTCTTATGTTAGCTTATGTTATTTAGTTATCTCTAGTGTTGTTTTAGGAGAAGTGACTCGTTTGTATCAGTTGTTTAGTCTTTTATTTGTTACTAGTGTTTCTAGGAGCATGGTTTTCGCGGCCTGCGTACCGACTGTTTCTGTCGGAAAGTGCCTAACTGTTTCTAGCTTGTATCCTCTGCCAAAAAAAAAATGGAAAAATGTCCCTGCGCCACCAAAGCAAAAAACCCCCTACAGAAGCCACTCCATGCACTTGAAGGACCGTCCCCGCGCTTAGACCAGATAAGCCAACTTGAAACGGTCTAACTTTTCGTTACTCCGCACCAAATCAAGCGTATGACTATCATTGAAAGATATTTGAACCAGCTTTCACTTCCAATTTGAATCATTTCAAAACTTCTGGTAATTTGAGAGATATGCCTCATTGAAGTTGGCCTACTGCATTCCTACGAGCTAATTCTATCATGTACTTGGGTAGTGTGTCTTGACTTCAACAACTTTATCTACCTATTTTTTTCCTTTATAATCAAAAAATTGTGTTTTGATAGTTTAGTAAACAAATGTGTCTTCCTTGTAGGATTTTAAACACGGAACACGAAAATATTTGTTTCAATTAATTAGTTTTAAAGTTGTCGGGTTTAACCTTTACTAGAGGTACCCTTAAGATGTCAGCATTCCTACTTGCCTCTATTACTAAGCTTGATACGGCTTTCCCGATGCTAAAAACGAAGTTTTATATGTGGTATCATAAGCAAGCAAAACAATCTTTTGAAGTTCTTGCTCGGATCACTAATTTGAATTTTCATGGTTTAAGCTCGACTCAACTACTCAAGTACGGACTCATACATAAACAAGCAAGTTTGGTCAAATGTTAAAGACCACACACTTTTGTAAATGAGTTTTGTTTCCTATTATTCAAGTATTTAATTGATTTTTCAAATTTTCTAACCTATAGGATTAACAAATAACAATCTAGTTCCTCCTTCTCAACAAATTTCCATATATATCATTACTTACTATGTTTGGATAACAATGGATCAGAGAAAGTGAGGGGAGGATCGGAGAAGGAGGAAGGGAAGGGAAGAGAAAGGAATGGGGAAAGTATGATCCATTTTTTCCCCAAATCTCTCCAAATTTGGAGAGATTTAAGCTTATTAAAGAGGAGGAAATGGATCTCTCCTTCAAATCTTATCCGAAATAAAGAAAATTGTCCCCCCTTCCTTTTCTTCCCTTTTATTTCTTTCCATTTCTTGTTATCCAAACATAAGGTTAGTGCGCGGTAGATGATGTTGGACATTTATGTAATTTTCCTCATAAATAAAATTACGATAACCGTAAGAACTCTTGTTTATAAAATTGATATTTGCGTCGTATTAAATAACATACAAGTTTGTTCAATTTCAATCCAATCCAATCTCAATCCAATTTTCAATCGAAATTCAAATCGGGTGCAGATGTGCAATTCCATACATTGCCTTCACTTCTCTCCCTTCTATGATCTCTTCACAACGCGTAGTGATAAAACAGGCCCATAATTGAGAGGTTAATTGTCAAGTGAATTGATTAGGTGGTGTGCTGGAATGTATTTCAGTCGTGAAAACGGCTCTCATTTTTATTTCATTCCAGTTTTTGTATACTTGTCTTGCATTCCGATTATTTGATTAGTGGACGGAGAGAACACTTGAATTAACGACGATTATGACACATCTTTCATAAACCAATACTTCATTAACATATAATCTTATAGCTCAAATTCATTATTGTTTAGTGCTCGAAAATACGGTGGGAACCTTAATTATTTATTTTTAAGTGGGACTTGCACCACTTTTCAACTTTCATAATTGCCCTTTTTCAACTGACTCTATACTTATGTTATAGTTTATACTTCCTCCGTTCGCAGAAGGAAGCGAACGCATCCTTTGTGTTTTACGGTTTTTGAAGCGAAAATTAGGGATTGTGAGATGTGGTGTGTGGTAGGTGGGTGTAGCCAGAAAAAGATTAAAAGAAAGAAATTAGATGATAGTTAATGAATATTTAATGAAATTGGGTACAGTGGTAGAAAACAATAGTATTTGAAAGAAAGTGTAGAGAGTGATGCGGTTTTTTTTAATGAATTTCTGTTTTTAGGAAATTGATGCGTTTTTTAAGAACGGAATGGATAAGATAACATAAATATAAATTTATGTAAGAACACGCAACAAAAAAGGTGGAATGAAGATAGATCCAAAGATACATGAAAATTGAAATAGAAATTTAGACACAGATTGAAACCGATCTCCACTCTCAATTTTAGTTAGAAATTTCGGAGAGCGAAAAACATGATAATAAGTTCAACAATACATATATAGAGAGTAAGTCGAATATCATACTGACGCGAAAATGACACTATTATGTAACTCGAATGATACAATCATATATTATGAAGTAATTCAAATTGTAGTCTTCCCGTTTTAAAAACAATGGTAACTTGTGCATGTCTAAATGAACCCATCATTATGATTTAGAAGGTTAATAACAATTTGTAAAAATAGTAGTATCATTTGGAAACACTAAAAGTCTTAAACTCAGAGTAGAACCCATTTGTTAATTTTCAATAATTATCCGTGACCTAACTTCAATTTGTTTGTTTAATTTTAGTATAGTAATTGTTTGCCCAAGAACCTTCACAAAGTTACTACAATCGATCCATAAGTAGTTATAACACTTATTTTGTTAGTCAAATATCCAATATGGCGTCTAGGTAGATTCAACCAAACGCACTAAATTTTCCTTTTGAAAATTATTGGGATGTGAAATCAAAGTTAACAAGTTTTTAACTAAGAAGGGATCAAATTTGAATTGAAGTATATCACTATTTTTAAATCAACAAGTAAAAATCAAAGCACATAATGTTTCTTGTGGCCCATGTTCAATTGTTCATCATAAAAAGCTCAATCATTATTGAGTATTCACATGTCAATATAAAGCTAATACATCAACATCTCCAAATTTAAAAAAATTGAAAATTACATATTTCAATCAAAGTAGTCCCATCATAGAAGATGAACATGATAATTACATATTGTAATCTCATAACAATACATACCTTTATATCGACATTATTAAGACCAAAGCATTGTTCAAAAACCATATCCTGTGTCAACATCAATTACCACTCAAACAACATTATTATAATATTACCTATTGTAATCTGGATCACCAAGTCAAAGATTCCGTAGTAACTACTTTATTCCAACTTCATACTTTATCATTTGTTTTAAATCTTCTTATGTGTCAAGTTTGACGATCATTATTTAAATAGTTATTTTGAGTATATGTTAGAAGTGGACTACACTAACCTGTGTATATTATTGATGATCAAATGTTTTCTACGAGTAAAGTAAGTCTAATTTTTGATACGAGATGTATTGAATTACACTATTACAACCCTTTCCGTACTTGAATTTTGTCATGTGTAACAATATCACTAACACCCTTTATATTTTATCATGATTCGGTTTGCAAATATAATAAACTATTCTATAGTTGATACCGTGTTACTCAATCCTTTACTGAATCAAATCCGTAGGATTTTTTTACCAAGAAACATCTTTGTAATATTTTTTCTGTGACTGTGAAAACTAAAACACATTAACTGCCCTATCCTCCAACTCTCTTGAATATGCATGAAATGTAGTTTGTGTATTAGAGGCATCTGAACTTTGGAAGTAAGAAATGGACATCCCACACAAACCAAGAAGCTCAAAAAACTTCGTGGTGAGTAGTCGAATTTGTAGCATGTAAGCATAAATTGATTGCCCTATATAATTATAATCACCGAGTAATTGTTGTATTGCCTTCATACTCTTATTTTTGATTTTGTCTTACCAAATTTTTTTTCAAGATACATTACAATTCACGATTATTAATACAAAATCTAATAACATTTAGAAGAAAATCTATATAGATTTGAGTTGATTAGGGAGCAAAGATAAAAGATCTGAGAACCAAACGAGACATAAAAAAAAATACATAACTAAATTAAGGCCAGTCGGTAATATAGGGGAATAAGAAATATGTTAAATTAAATTTAAGTTTTTCATGTATTATGTAAACTTTAAGGACAAGTTTACATATACATAAATTCGTTACGACTTCGAAGTCCGATTAGAATATTTCTCAATGCTATAAGTTATTTAAAATATAATTTTCTTATTATAATTGTGTAAAGACCAATAACTTTAATTGGTGATCATTACGTGTCTTGATACCGCAGGGTTATTATTTAAGAAAGTTGGATCTCAATATTTCTATCCCTTTTTCTCAAAAAATAGATATTACATACAAAATCTCGTATTATATCACTCTCATTCATGTGATTATTGATTTATCATTTCAATTTTTTGTTTGTAAATAATTAGACACCCATTAGACAATGGTTCATTCACAAGCACGCCATTTGTGCTGCCTCATATCTCTCTTTCCGTCAGCTTTCTCCTCATTTGGATATCCAAGCTGAACCCAAAATCAAGGGCAATTCATTCAAGAAGGGATCTTTTTCACTCTAACTTTATCAACGGTAAATCAAATTATTGCGCGATTTTATTCAGTTATTATTTGTTTAGTTATTGTTGTTTTATCTTTGACATGCATTTAGATTGTTGTGGCTTATTCGGAGTTTCAAGACTAATCTTTGCATTGTTTGGGCTTTCTGATTGATCTGCGAAATCCACCATTCGATTTACTGCTGTTGTCCGCCAATCTGTCAGAGCAGTATGGTTGATTGGAAAAGTTTCAAACTTTCTTCGGTGGTTAACAAATCAATTTCGAAATGGCATGGCAAATTAGAAATTTTCTGACGGGTTCATTTCTAACAAATTGGTGGAAATTCAAGCGGTTGGATCTTATTACAGAGCATTTGATGCATTTCTTTTTCCCCTTTTAAAGTGTGTTTTTTTTTTTGGATATTAATTAATTTTTTTGCTTTGCTAAATACTGCTGAATTTTCCTATTTGTTCGATTGTTAATTTAATTTTAGGGACTTTTGAGTTGATAAAAATCTAGTACTATGTTCATGAGCACTTTTATGTGTTAGTAATATATGCACATGAATCAGGGTTTTTGACTATACTGTCAGTATAATTTCATATATGATCTATTTTATTGATCTCTGTCAGCCAATTGAAACGCACTTTATTAATCGTATTGATAAAAATAATATAATTTGTGTTGTAAAACAATTGTTAAAGCTCAAATGGTTTTGATGTTCTATTATTGGACAAGAGCAACACGCAATTAAAACAAGTGGTTATGAGTATCTGTTGATGATGACTGATGATTCTATTGTCAATTATGTTTTAAACACTTTTCTCCTGTTATTGATAACATGGGCGTTCAAGTTGGGTCTAGTAAACTTAATTTTCAAGAATAAACAACACAAGAGATTGTCAACATCAATCCTGTTATTAGAGAATTTGACAAGCTTACTGTAAAAAGTTGATGTAATTACTTGTCATTAGCTTATATTCAGATTCAATGATGTCAACCAGAAGGAATAATAGTTATATTACATTACGTATGATGAAGGAAACTTTGAGTAATATTTACATTGGACTTGGATTATGTGTTGGGCAGATCTCCAGAAATGTTTCTGGGCGATTTCGATTAGATGTTAATTGCGCCGCGCAGCCCACCGTGGTTTGCTGCTTAAGTAAGTGGGCTGTGATGCCTATGTGAAATCTAATTCTTTAGCTCGCGGGCTATATAGACGCAAATTTTTTAACTGTCCGTGTTATGCTATAATCTGTTCGAGTTAGTAGTTTAATGACTTGATAAATTTAGTGACTAGTGAGATAATATCTAGATGTGAAAATGTTTATCTAAACTAATGTGTATCTTTGTAGTTTGCTAGTTAATCGTCTCAGACAGACAATAGACATTTCTAGTGTGATCGAGTTATAGTCCAATCTAACTTTGGATTATTGTTTACCTTTATTCATGTTTTTTTGGAATTTATTGCTACACGGCTAATATGACCAAAGTTAAAGGAGGCACCCACTTGAAAATCACATGATCATACACATTGATTGGAATATTGTCGAACCTGTGGCCATATGATCTCCACTTCTTCAGCTTCCTTCTCGCTTGGTTTTCTTAATTTCAAAAATTTCCCTTGAAAAAAGTACTTATATCTTTAGCTATTCCCGGCATTCGTTTATATCTCTAAATATTCTTCGTTCAAGAGTTTGAAGAGGCATTTGCGGAAACTATATCACATGTTCTGGCAAAAGAGAATGTGTGGTTGTGAGACAAGCTTTCGGTATTTGCAGAGATAGAAGGGAGAAATCCCCAGACGGGCACATGGGAAACACTTCTCATTACTCTACTAGCTAAGTAATATGCAATATATGCGACCCGTATTCATTTGGTCTTATGAGAGAAGACCTTGTTTTACAACAAATATAGTAAGACAACACAAGAAAACTGATTTTACCTTCAGTTTGTGCTAATTGCACTCTCAAATTTTTTGCAGTAAATATTTTCCTGCTCACTGCATTACATTTTTTTTATTCAATGTTTATTGATTTTGTAACGTCACACGTCTCTAAGATTCTTATAAAACCAAGAAATCATGTGTTGAAGATCTATCTCATGTTTAAAACAAATGAAACAGAAAGAAAAGGCCAGCAGAACACAGTTTATCAATATTGAGAAAAAGAAGAGAACAAAATATAACACAGCCAGAGGAATCCATTGTTGAGGAATACGAACCTTGTGGCTGAGAGTCTTCATGGAGGACAACAGAAGAATAGAACAGGGAGCTCACTAACGTCATCGTACAGCAAAGGTGACAGGACTCAACTAACGTCATCTGTGACAGCTGAAGGTGACAGGGGGACTCACTTAATGTCATTAAATACTCATCTCATAACAAAGAGTTGTCTCCAGATATCTTAATTAGTAATTATTCTTGGGAACTTAATCAAACTATAGATTTGTGATTATTATCTACTGTTTTCCCGAACTTGTTATAAATGTCAGAATAGAAGAAGGCTTTTATCTATAAAAAAAGGCTTGAGTTATCTATCAGTTTCGCTTTTATATTTGATTTTTAATTATTACTAGCAGTATGAGACTATGAAGCATGGGTGCAATAATTGGAACTGGCAGGTTAAAGACATTGAATTATCATTTCTCAGACATTAATTGAACACTGTTAATAATCAATAACGAGCAGAACATTCTTATCCAACAATCACTCACATAGCACTATCAGCTCAAAATTTGTATCTCTGTACCATTTTAAATTATTATTTACTTTATATTATAGTTCATTTTGTTGTCTATGCACATTAGAATTGGTGTATAGTTGCATGGATTTTGCTTCTGCTACACTTTACCTTGGAACAGAGGAACCCTGTGGTAGTTTTGTTCCTTTCGATTATCTAATAATATCTCATGGTTGCTTGTTTGGGTTGGGTCTGTTAAATTGATTAGCTTATTCGGGGCATTATTTTCACAGCTCATCACATCCTGATTCTTAACTTGAAATCGGAGATCTGCATGTAATTATTTTGCCAAGCTGAATTGTTGAGTTGCTTGGACTTGATTTTAGTTTGTTTAAGACTTTTCTATTTCATTTATGGTAAGAGATGTAGTTAAACATTGAAGTGTGTAATATGCAAAGGGTAAGTGGGTTGGTGGATGCCCGAAAGCGGGAACCATTATTTTCTGCTTTAATGATAAGCAAATGGTTATCGGAGATGTGGTCTTATGATAAGACTTACACACGCCCTGATTTGTACGATCATAATAAATGGCAACCAGCTGGCTGCTGACATGCCAGACTTTGAAGATCTGCATTTTAAGAGGTATTTTTTTTTTTTTTTTTTGGATGTGTGTGTTGATGTGTTTTTGTTGATATGCTAAGGCATAGTTTAAACAGTTGTGAAGCTTCTCATTCTTCATCTGAAGCATGCCTTGAAAGGTTGTGTCCTGTATTTGACATTGTTAATAGATGCCCCATACGAGTATATACTTACTAGTAGGATTGCTTTAACCCTTATGACGTTATCTTTAATCACAGCTTGGATGTAAAAGAAGAGCATTTGCTCTTTCAATTATTCACCAATTGTGCTTTTAACTTAGCTCCTGATTACTTTCATGAGTTTCACTCTGTATACTTGTTATTTCATTATATTGAAAGTGCTTAATTTTCTAATTTCCGTGTCCTCCTTATAGATGGATTTAGCTGTTGCTTATATGAATCTAATGTTTTACCTTGTGATATTGTATTTTTGTTGCTACCAGCTTCTGTCATATGCTGCCTGATAGTGAATTTAGATTGCTTTTGCCCGTTACCAATCATGTGCCAGTAATCTTTGAAATGTTTGGAAAAAGATCTATAATGAATAAATAGATAATTGTCATCAATCGTGGAAATTATTTCTAGTTTAATAAATAGCCAAATTATGTAAATTATGCGAAGTCAATGAGGAAAGTGGCTCTAACAATAATCATTCATTTGCAGAATGCGAGGATTAAAAAACGATTGCTTTTAGTGCGAATTCCACTGCTAGGCAACTAAATTCAGTCCCTCATGTGTCAATATGGCTTAACTGGTGGGATGAAGAGTCCTGAAGTTCCGTGATGTGGGAAAAGAATATGGACTGAAGGTACCCCACATGGTGCTGCCGTCTAATGGATGGGCACTTTCATTCTCGGACAATACCACAATACTTTATATCATGTCATCCTGCACTGGTGTATGACCCTTAGTTGCCTTAAAACATCCTGACCCCAACACTGAATTCCATAGCATTGGACCGTCCCCCGTTCCTTTTTGAAGCGAATATCTCCACCAGTTTATGTCGAATTCTTAATACGGCATCATTGGAATCAGAAGGCAAGGTTAATGCAACCGGTGTAGTGATGTTGATTGATGGGAACTAACCAGAATAGGAGACTAGCGGATGTTGGCAATGCTAAAAATCTGACAATTTGTGTTGCCAAATGGCTTGTATTCCCAGCTTCCTTCTCATCCCGCGGCTAAAGGCATTCTTCGGACAATTCACCTAGGCATTTTCAAGAGGATGGAACACCGGGGAAGCTGTGATAACAACACTCCAATGGCAGAGGAAGTGAAAGTGAATCAAAGAATCAGTGAATCAGGTTCATTATCAAGGCTTTGGGCACAAAAGTTATGTTGGAATAACGAGCTCTTTCTCAGTTGAGAGACGTAGGGTCATATATCCCGGATTATAGTATAAAAGCTTCACAGGAAATCACAAGCTTGCCTGCATTGGGCTTGCCTGGAGTTCCAGATACATGGAAATGAATAACTTGCTGCCCAGTTGTAGTTCTTTTTCACACATGTTAATCTGTTACTTCAATTTAGTTGAATCAGTGACCAATGATTGGCGTTCGCATGCCACTATTATCATTATCTCGTAATTAGGAAGCAGATCTTCTTGTTTATATGTCAGAGAGATTGAATTAAGATGATGTTAGGTAGGAAATTGTTGATGACTGATAAGTATCTATAAGGCAGCTAAAGTTGGGGGCTTATTGTTTGTGCCATACACTGTAAGTTATCTATATTACCCTTAATTTCAGGTTAATTAGAATCTTCACAATTTCACTTTCTTTTTTGGTGGTCCACAGTAAGAAATTGCTAAGATGGTTGATTTGCTTGGATAGATAATACGGCAAATTACTACCACACTCAATTTATTCATGATGGTTCATCAAAATGAGATAAATAATACGTAACAATGAGAGAGTTGCACCGATGATCGTGATACCCACAAACATTCTCGTGTTAATTGACAAATCTGCAAGTTTGGTACCCCACAATGTGCATCGTGCGTGTATCGTCACTTAATGTGCAAGGATATTTAGATCGAACATCATATATTTTGCATTGTTTCAAAGAAATGAACTTATATCTTGTTTATGGAAAAGGAAAGAATCTTTCTATGAAACAAAATAAGTTTTAGTTAAAGATTAATTTGATATCAACATATTAGTTTTTCTATTATATTATTTTTAATTTTTTTTAAGGAGTAAGGTAAAGACTAGGATTGTAAACCTATGCTAGGACTATGTTCATTGTAATACTAGTTTTATGGTTTAGCATGTTCACTTAACATATATTTAGATATCTACAGTTTATTAAAAAATAAAAATTAGTATCGATCCAGAAAATCAGATCAAAGTCAAATAGACTAAAAAAAATACATTAGGTCAGAGAAAATACCTAAAATTAAACAAAATCAAATCATTGAAAATTCCATATCAGAAAAATCACGAACGAATTGAACATTCCTTACCGATAAGGTTGAGCATTTGGATGTACAATACTGACACAATGTCACATGTTTGAATCCTCTCATTTAGGGGTATAACTTATGCAATATTGAAAGGGTGGTGAATATTTACAATGTACAAACATTATGCACTCCTCAGTTTCCCTCTCACAAATGTATAGTGTCACAAAAATCTATTATACGAGGGAAGCCAGGAGTCCCGAAATTATTTGTGTTGTTCCAAAATCGTTTTTTTCAACATGCATGTTTTCAAAGCAGATCAAAGGGAAAACAAGAGACGCATCAAACCTAAGCTTGTTACAAAAAAATTCGGGTTTTAGCATGACATTTTCAGCCTAATATCAATTTTAACGCAGATCTTTGGCGATCAATTTTTCACACATTTTAATATATTCTTTTGGCCTGACCTAAAAGGCCAACCAATCCTCATTCAAACATTCCGAATTTGGATGCAAACAAGTTATAGAACCAACGTAGATATATTATAACATTCTCCCTCCATGTTGCTACATAATAAAAACAACCTTCATTACATTAGTATCCCCACCTCACCCCACCCACCCCACCCACCAAAATACACC
>SNQN01011868.1:4589-17670 GCA_008642245.1 Bassia scoparia | reverse complement strand
ACCATGTAGCGGCTCTAGTACGGTCTCATTGTAATTCCAATTCGTCAAATTCATTGGTGTAGTGCAAGAAGGCTCGCCCCCCTCTAGGCAGGGGCGTGACCTCAGCTTCAGTGTCATGGAGGTTGAGCCATTGGATCAACGCATGTGAATGCGTTGGGCCAAGTGTGTCGTCCAAATGAGGCGGATCGCAACGGATCACTTGCCTATACAGTTTCACGGTACGCCTCGAACATTTGGTGCAAATTATGGCCCATTCCAGTCAATAAGCAGTCGTGGGTTCGGGGACATGGTAGAATCCATACTCTGTACCCAATTCGCCCGCAGTAGCCGGCACCAATATTCGGAATACTCATTCATTAGTTCATAATATGCAATTGATTCAAAACTGAATAACGTTTATTGATTCTGAACTTCGAAACGCCAACTAATACTACGGTGCGAAGTCACGCCTATTATGTACACAACCAACGACTTCACAATGGATAGAGGCGCCATCACTTCATGTTACCGTTCAATGCTTAATAAGGTGCTTAGAAAAACGTCGTTCGGACACCGATTATCTGCTTTAAGTGTGCAAACGTATATCCTGGTCTTGTTTAAAGCAATATATACAGCATCCCGCGTGATATGTAGATTTTAGAAATCAGAGCTACAAATCAACAGAAAACACCAGAGGTTAGTAGGCCATAATATATGTCCATTGTCAGTGTCCTCCTCACCCTTGTCACGTGCAACAATCAAATTGTTAAGAATAAAAAACTCAGGAGTCGCCTTTCGATTGAATGCTAGTTGAGACAACAAACGCGTTAGTATTGACAATAACAATGTGATAATCTAGAAGCCTAAACCATGGAAAATTGAAAATATTAAGAAAACCTACATATTTACCGCGATGAACGGATAAGAGGTGAGTTTTCTACAGATTGTTTAAATTGTTAATTAAAACTCAAAATATATGGTTATCAAAATAAAGAAACAAGGAATAAAAGGAGAGAGTGAAAGGGGAGAGCTTATTTGGTGAGTAATAACTCAGAGATTTCAAACCCTTAAAAAATCAACTTATGCCTTCGTCTTATTTTGATCCACTCGGAACTAGAACGCTTGCTGGCATGACTGATCTAAAGCAGATTAGTGAGTTTTGAGTGTTTGTCTTGAGAGACGGAGAGTAATAGATGTGAATCAAGCTGGTGTGAAGTGTATACGAAGTGAAGTGTATGAAGATCGTACGTAAGGTATTGTTCAAGCAGTCCTCTGCTAGAGCACCGTATTGAGCAAGATGGGACATGGCTAGTAGGACAGAATCGATATTTTATTGCTCTGCACTCACACGGGGAGTACAACGAGGCGCAAAAAACGAGGCAACGCAAGTCTAGCGTTACATAATACCGTCATGAAGACAAATACAACTAGAAAGACGTTAAAGAACCCCCAATCACGCCTCATCCAAAGAAAAAACATACATTAGACTGCCTAGTAAAACAAGGGGGGCTGTGAGTATACGGACACTCATCAAAACCCAGCCACAGCCGTATATACGCTTCTATTTCGCAAAGAGTTTATGGCAAATCGGTCGTCAGATGCTCTGTCCATTGGGTGGGTGTTTGAGTTACTGCTATATCAAGGTCTGGCGCAGGAGCCCTACTTGTGAGCAGTATTTCACCGGGAATCGTGCCTCCAGTGAAGCTCCGTTAATATAACGCTCGGAGGACGTTTTCCATTGCGTATATACGCCGCCCACATATGAACTAATTCGTATCCATTTATCCAAATACACTCTCCAAGAAACGAATATTTCGACTAATACGGTTAAAGATTTATTCGTGTTGATCTATGCGACTAGAGATAATTTCATGACGCAAACAGCTTGAATGAACAACCCAACTATCTTATTGAGCTCTCCAAGCAAGGAGTCTACCAGACACGTTCAGGTCTAAAATCAATCGAAGGGTTCCACGTATCATACCGTAAGTATTTCTGACATAAGTTTATTTCACACAGATTAAGAATAATTATTTTCTCACGTCGTAATACCCTCACGCAACGTAAATAAGTGGAGTATAACACATTGCAAAATTCTGAGAAATCATCCCAACGACCAAAGTCCATCAGAAAACAACTACATATAAACACATTGGCAGATTCGAAGAAATTGAACGCACATGATGGATAACACAAGCACTGAGAATATTCGCCGAACGTTAACTGGTTTGAAAACCTTTTTGGAAACCTTCTTAGTTTATGACGGAGCAAAAACCGAAAGAAAATTATGTTGTTGTGTAAGTGAAACTGTCACACTCAGCCTCAAGATAATTGACGCGAGTACGACGCTCGCACGGAGCGTCTATGGTCACTACAGGTTTCGTGCAGATCTATGACACTAAGCATTCTTCTCAAGTCCTTGCAAAGGTCGATGAACAAACGCGAGACAGCACGGTAGAGGTGTCCAATTAACTAATTTACGTGATATCGAGTACTAGCAAAGGATGCCATCGCACAACCAACTGCTGGGCATGTGCGGGGAATACACATTTTCAGCCGTTCTATAAGGAAGCACAGCGCCTCCATCACATGTGTTTGACTGGAGATCTGATAGAGCACATAGTTCGTAAGACGAAAGTCAAAGTTTATTCAGATCGGGACGCAGAGAAGCAACTGAGACGAATCATGATACACGTCCTGCCCGCGTACCACTAAAGGCATAGCAAGATAACCTATTTCTGGAGAATCCTACAATAAATCTCAGTCACTCGGCTTCACAAGGTTAGACTGCATGGCGAGTAGAATAACTGTTGGGTGTACGGGCACACACCACACACCAACGAACCTTGCCAAGATCCGAACATCCAAACTAGAACCAACTTACCTTTTTCCCCCAACTCGCATAACTTATTGGATTTAAAATTGGGATTCAAATGTGAGTGGAATAGGGACAAGCAACCTGGCAACTTCCTTAACATCCTCATTGTCTACTGATGCAACAAAACCTAACGACAAACCACCACTACAAGACGTCGTATGCAAACGCAGGTTTGGTTTTCTACCAATCGTACCGTGGTCACAATTGTCGAGTCCTTGACGCGTTCAATGATTTGAGACTTCCGTAAAAGTGGTACTCGCAGTCCGTGAAGCAGGTACCACAGACTTTTCCCCATGGTGTTTTTGGCTGCTGGGAGAAAATGCTCACGGGCCGGCGGGCAGCGTTGCCATTGACATTTCCGACAGAAAAAATGAGCATGTGGACTTTGAATAATAAAGAGGGCCCTAATTCAGGATTAAGGGCTTAACATTTCCGGTGACTGACATGACCAAAACTCCCATAGCTATCGTAGACCCCAACCGAGATTCTACCACGATTGTATTTTAGTGTTAGTAAGTCGAAGATTGGCAAATGAATATGCTCTTATGGATTGCAAGAGAGACTTAAGCTCCACTCTACTGTTTGGTGCAGCGTCATGTTATGCTAGGATGGAGCTCGCTGTGCACGCATCTGTCCACTCATAGATTTTGAAAGACGTCCTTTGAACATATGCTGGGAGGAAATGCCCTTGTCTAGTCTGAGTTCTAGAATAGTCTTTTGCAACGAGTCCAGGTTTGAGTTTTGAAAGATGAGTTTTGTACTAGTTACCGGAGTCACTGATAATACACTTGTCACTCGATTTTAATCTGAGAAGAGCAATTTAAATGGAAGACGCATCTAATTGAGAGATGGTTTCGGTTAGACAATGTTGTTTGGAGAGATGTCATTCGAAAGTAAGGCTTGGTCTCAGTTCACGTGTGAATGAAATATCAAGCACATGATTTCGCGATTGAAGAATTAGGATATAGAATTTAAATAGACCTAGCAACAACATGAGGACTTTTGTAATATATAGAGCAGCTCTTTGTTCCACGGGTGCTGTACCAGATATCCACAAGTGACTGTTTTCTGATGAAGAGTACTAATGAATTGGATCTTGTCAACCGGTCTGTGGTGCTTATATAGAGTGACATGGTTTTGAGCCAGTAGCGTTCGTTGTAAAGTGGCATTCGTTGTCTATGGTTTCCTGGTTCAACAGACCGTGCTTTTGCAATAAGAGTTTGGTGATAGGATGGGTCGTTGTCTTGGTCCGAGACATGCAGATTGATAGTCGACGCTGAATATCTAGTGGGTCTTATATTCCTTAGACATGATTTTGATAAGTGTTGGGGCTTGTCTACGGTCTCACCTATGCGCTACGACGCACTTTGTATTCAATATGAATGGTGTCTAGAGTCTGATCATTGGACATGATTCCTGCAGAAGTGACATGGTGAGCATAAGCTCACGGGTAGGCGTGTAGTACATTCTTAGGGATTTAGACATGAGTACAGATCGACCTGTTGTCTAGGCCTTAATATATTTCGGTAGACATGTAGGTGCACACATGCTGACTTGTCATAGGCTGAATTCTATCATGACTTTGAACGTGTCCTATCGTATGAATTTAATCAGCGGAAAGATGATCCTTTGTTAGTGTCTGGTTCTTCAAGACATCTTAGAACAAACATGTGGGGCAGAAGCTACTGAGAGAGTTCTCTAAAATCCTATGGGACACAAGGTAAATTGCCCAAATAAGGGAAAATAAAGTGAGCAATAGACAGTAGTTAAGCGAAAATCAGAGCTAAACTTAGAAAAGGTGAGGGAATATAATCGCAAGTTTTACACACTCGATTCGCAGAGTGACTTTTGACTTACAACAACTTAGGATGATAGGAGAACGGAAGGATTGCCATGGCCGGAAAGGAGGCACTATTGTGTCCACTCTAAAACGTTTGAATAATTGGGCCAGAGATTCACTTGATAGCAAAAGACTTAACACGAAATGGGCCTTAGGAGACAGAAAGCCCAATGGAAATTAAGAGCAGGCCATGATGACAACATTGAAAGCACGTCAAGAGTCGTCACAAGGCTGACAAGACACACCATATTGCAAACATTACAGCTGGTTTATTCAGGCTTTTATTGAGCTGTTACACACATAGGGCAGCGGAAAGATTAAAATCACGGGTGGATGCGAATTAGTATGTCGACTTATGCGCTGGTCGCCTCAGAGCAAGGGGTATGATACTACCAACAGAGTGGTGACAGATGTTCCTGGGGTGTAATCTTTGGGATTGAGTCAATGAGTAACGCCATTGGAAGGTGAGCTTTACGGAAAGAATATGGACTATGCGTATGTCGACACCACTGAGAAAAAGGGTCAAATTTTAGGTGCCTAAAAGGGTGCTCCAAAGATGTGGCTAGATACAGCGTGGCCAATTGCATCGTACCTAGGTTAAACACATGGAAGTTCTGTGGCTCAATGGTATATTCTTAAACTGGCAAACCACGCATTAGGATCCGCATGCTGTACGCAAAGTCAAAGCACAACTTACAAATATGGGGGCCTCAAATGATTTTAATGTTTAAATTTGGGCAAGCTGACCATTAACACGGCAAGCTTACCGATCACAAATACACAGAAGTTTTGCACCTCGAGAAGCAAGGAAACATACGCTCAATATCGCCTTCACTAGATCCGACATCGAATCAGAACAACAAACGGACGTAATGTATTGGTGAACTTTGAACCTAATGCCATCGTGTGAGAAAGCGCTGGATTATATGTGTGTTTGATATTGTAAATATTAGATGCATGGCTTCACAAACACAATTGTTAATTCAATTTGAAAATGGTGCTTGATAAAATATAGGAGCCTTGAGCATGTATTCACAATCAAGAATGGGGTGAATCCATCAGGAGAAACGTGCTAAAATACGAACAGTGTGCATTTTTAGAACTTTGCTTTTTTTTGACTTGGGCTTGAACTTTGGATTTGGATTTTTGAATTGATTTTGCATTATCGTAGAAAACTAATCGTCTCATAATTCGAACTTTGCTATGGGCTCATTTGCTTTCTTTTTGCCACATTTTAAATCTTTGTTCTATTTATTTTTTTGCACTGTCATATTTCCTAGCACGTCTCTAGAGATCAAAAAAACATCAACAGTGCGAATGCAAAAGGATCACAAAGAGGAGTTTTAGGAGATAGTAAGAACAGAAGTCTAGTGAGGTGATAGAAAGAAAAGATATGCGACAACGCTCAAATTAATAAAGTAGTTTGTATGTGAATGGACTCAAAGCAAGCGGTATGGATCAAGGATTGTAATTGAAGTTTGATTGTGTAGACGAAAGGGAAGGAAGGGTTCAACACCTCCAACAAAAAACTTGGGTAATAAAAGGGGTTGCAAGGGAGCTGATGTGAAATTGGACTCGATTTGTGGAGGCAATACTGAGACAGAGACAAGCACTCCATTCTGGGAGAGAGGAACTGAGCAAAGAAGCTCTGTAGATTTGCACAAATTGAAAGACACGTCAAATGCATTCACGATTTGAAAGCACCAAAATTGTGCCTAAATTGAGGTGTTGAGAACTAATAATATGCCAAATTCAAAGAATTAGAAAAATAATTATTGCCAACATCAAATACGGTAAATTGAATCATTGGTACTATTGATGACAGAATTTGATGACATACAGAGGGCTTAAATTTTGAAAGACCTACATAGACTCAAAAGAACACAGGACTGATATTGAAAAGAACAGTGATATGACTGATTAGCCTAGTTGGACCCACGTTTTACTTTATTATAAACGCAGGGACACAGGCACGATGACGCAATATACTATATCACAAGTCCCGCAGAGATCATGTTATAAACCTCCGCGACCTTGAGTTGTGGCTCATTGGTTATACGAAAGACCAGACGCCTGGAGACTAAGTGCCTGTTTGGCGATGTTGCTACTATTTTGATACCTATTTACTGCTTGTTTCTCCCTAGATTTTGGGATTCTGTAAATCAATGTATTTACGAATTCTCGTACTTATGTTAGGAGATTGTTTATTTGATTAATGTGATTACACATTTTTATATAAATTTTTAATTTTTAGGGTATCATCGGTTATGCTGTTCTTGTTATATTTTTTTATAGGCTACTTTATTCAAATATAGCCTCTGTCTTTTAAAAATATATGAGGAGGGCTGGGAGGCGACATTTCTTCAACCATGTCTTGAATCTCTGTGCTTCAAACGATGCAAATTCTCAGCTACGTGTGTATCACGCCTTCCTTGGTGGAACTTGCAATAGGCATTGGGATCCAATCTCCTAATTTCTTATCATCTCGAAGGGTCTGAGTAAGTGGGCATCAAATAGTGATGTTCAAGTGTGCCATAAACCTTTATCTATTGCAAAGCTATATTACTATCAAAGGCCTAGCTCATTAATCATTTACTATAATCTTCCCCTAAATATAGAAGTTTCCAATGTTGGGACATATAATACTACACACATTAAAAAAACATTAAACTCTATATATTTGAGCCTAAAAAATGTCTCTATTGGTGGATTCTAAACTAAAAATAATACTTAAAATACATCGCGAGGCACTGTTGTTTGAATATTCGAAATCGCAGGATCGCGCTTAGTTACCAGAGAGTTTGTCATTAGGTAATAGGACCTCCCCTCCATCCGGGCTGAATGTTCGATACAAGTGTGGGAAAACCAGATGGATCTCCACATCTTCTCCTTTGATTACAAAGCGCCACTACCGGGATCACTACGACCACGGCAGCTTAGACTTCTGGGCTTGAACCTACTGCTACTCGAGATGGGGCGCAGCTTCGGGTCGCAGGAGCTCCAGTAAAAGGTAGACGGAAAACTGCCACGAGATGGTAGGGGTTGGAGAATCATATGTAGTTGGTTCTTCTCGCACACTGGGTGGTCTGAATGTTGGCATTAGCAGCTGACGTAATAACATGTTAAGCCAGAGCAGGAACAATGCCATTGATGACTCCTCAGTCGTACACAGAGTTTCACAGCACTCTCAGTTTCGCAGGATACCGCGGTACGACTTCGGCTCCATTGTCAGGTGTGCTGGCTTTGCAGACGACTTTACCGCCGCACTCAGACTCGGGTACGGAGCGGGGTTAGAGCGATGTCACGTGCCTGCGTACTTATGGGATTAGGAAAAGTAGAGGAATTATTTCTCTTGTCGTCATCCCTTGGGCTTAGAGATGGCACCTCTTTAGTTCAATCGCGCAGAACCCCACCGGACAGGACAAGATGCGGGCAAATTGTGTGACACCCTGTAATGCAACGCCTTCGAGGAACTACGGCATGTGGTGATTATCACCAATTGGCACGAACAAATCGGATACGGAGCCTTGGGCATGAATATGAACCAGAGTTTAAAACACCTGGATCTGATTGTCAGGGTGTACACTCAAAATGTTATATGGGAAGAGGAGCACAACCAGGGAAAGGGTGAATATAGCTCGTTTGGCTTATTCCCCTAGAGGGACCATTGGAGATGTACGCTCTTGGAAAGTGCGGAGGGTAGGCCTTTTAGGCCGATCTTGCGTTCGGCAGTGCTCTCCTATCACTACTCTTAGAGGTAGTCGTAAGTTATACAGAACTTGATGACAAAAATTACACTGAGGAACATGGAACACTCCCATCGATAATCGCGTCATGTAACAAGTGGGAGCTTCACGATAGCGGGAACGGAGTCGCGAGCCTTGAGTACTGAATGTTTTCTCGACATATCCTCTTGACTTTTATTCTTTCTTCTAGACTTGAGCTAGAAGGATTTGTATTAACAAGATGCTACCTCTTTTTTTCGCGATCTCAGTCTTCGGAGAGAGGGAGTTGGTGATCCTCTGAGATAGCACCTTTGTTCTCCTTCTCCTCCTTCAGTCTCGCAGGGGGTTTTTCTTGGGTCCCTCTTTTCTTGACGAGTGTAAGGAGAAGACGAAATTCACCACGTCGATATCATGGCTGCTTGCTGAGAGCTGTAATAGAGCGTTAAGTTTTCTGTTGTTCAGAATGTCTCAACATTATGCCATGTAAGAAGTTTGTTGGGGTGATCCCAGGGCCAAGCGCCTAGGCGTCAGGGTTTTGGCTTCTTGTTCACTACTTTTACTGGCCCCAAGGACAAGGTTTAACCGAGTCTTTGCTATCTTGCTGCAATCAAGAAAATTACAACTTTAAGAAGAACCAGACTGCGCAAAAGATTGGAGAGAAGCCTTTTGACAAATACTCTTTAGATCTCAGCAAACCTAACTCAGTTCTTGAGGTTCTGACTTAAGGACAACATTGACCTGTAAAGATGGAGTGCTTGAAATGGCGCGCTATTTTTGAACTAGTTCATATCTGGGAATTTAGGCCGCTAGCAATCTCGAGACAAAGCATCTCAAACCTAGATGGAGCCTGATTGATCAGAAGTTAAGGACATCTTAGCACGCCTTGGAGTAAGCGTTCGAAGGGCCCTACTTTCGATTATTGACCTAGATGAGTCTATGATTTAACGGAACCTAGGTTCAGTTTTAAGGTTCTTGGATTGAAGTTGAGCGAACCTAAGTTCAGATCAGGCTCTTGGGTTGAAATTGGAAATGAACTAATTCGCAGACTTAAGGTTTTTTGAATGGATTGAATTGACCTAATTCCTCTAGACTAACGGGTTTTATGACTGGAATTGATTGAACACTAATTACAGAAAGTTAAGGTTACAGGGAAAAGTCGAAAATCTAAGTCAGATAGAGAACTGCTTTCGGTACCTATAGGAGCACACCTGGAACTAAGTTAGATTCTAGGTCGAACATGGAGTTTGAAGTAGATATGGAGTTGAAAATGGGCCTAATGGCATCGAAGCAAACTTACCTTTGTCTTGAACCATAGATTGAGGGACTTCTTCCGGGACTACTGTTTTATAATAAACATGAGAACTGAACACACCAAGAGAGTCACAAGTTGAAGGAAGGGCACATGATTGAAACACAGGAGAATCCAAATTATTCACTTAAGGGGTCAAGAATCTGGACGTAGTTAAGGTAACTACTCAATTAGCTCTCGTGAACTTGTGGTCTCAAGTTGAGCACGTTATGTACATGCCCTAAAGAAGTGCACGCTCTGGCTCCAATTTCACCACAAACATTGGTGATGGCTTGTTAATTGGCTTGAAGGGGATAGGAATACCCACCACTTATAGGTTATATCCGCATACCCTGAACACGTGCATCACGCGGCAAACTCGGAGACGGGATATCGTGATCCTTCTACACTAGCCATGTGTAGTATTACCGATAAATTCCTTAACCACATGAACCCAGAGATCGTAGAATACGCCACCCCTTAATAAGGTGATGGACATCCGAGTCAATAGAACGATGCCAATGAAATGTCACCAAGGTGTTATGCGACTAGAACATGACCTAATTCGCACAACCTCTGTTATCCTACATCAAGCAACAATTCAAATTGGTGATTCAATTGATAATATATGTATATTGACGAGGGATCTAGTTCCGTCTGTCGCCAACTCACCAAAATGGAAAGCTATTTCATATAGACCCACCAGTGAAGTCGACCCAACTAAATTGAAGTAGCGGATAGATCGCCTGCCCTGTTCGGTTCTTACGGCGTCTTACGCGCGACGTGGCAACTATGGTTCTGGACGCCATCAGCTGTCATTGGTGGGCCACTTGGAGGGCCTCATGATCCACTTGGAGGAATTACTCACAAAAATGTAGAGAGAATGACGTTGAGACGGTTGGGAGGGGTTCGTTACGAACTTGAGGAGGATCGGGCTCCAATTCTCCATGAGAATGATCGCCTTAAAACAAGGGCTTATGGTGGATAAGATCCAACAGGACGCCACGATACTATTGGTGCGGAGGAGGTAATTGTCTGCCCAATAGGAGTACGCTATGAAGTAGGAGTCGCAGTCGTTATGAATTTCCGGTTTGGGGACATGGGTTAACGCAAGTTAGGATCTGTCCTCACAAATTCGCGACTAAGTGTAAGTTCTGGACGCTACTAGCGTGGTCTCGTTGGGGTAGATTTCTCCCATGAAATTCATTATAGCAATGGGTAGAAATTCGGGAGAACTGGACTTGATTAGAATTTGACTGCGGAGCCAATGCGCACTAATACTAAAGGTGGGTTGCTATATGCACACACAAAGGAAACTTGACTTTCTACAATGATCGCTCACTAGGGCGATCTACTGGGGTTTGGAATTGGTATCAGTCAATGATGGGTAATAAGAGGGCTTAGAAAACCGCGATGCGATACATCCCTAGCCTTTATATTCCATTCTCGCCTTTAATTGTTGTACAAATCGTTTTAGACTTCTCTCTTCGATATGTTCTGGTAGATGTAAAACCAATACTCATATCATCAGTGGGGTGATGTGAATGATATATATTCTATACCCCATATACGAAGCACGACATGTAACAGCAAAAGGGTTTCTAGTAAGTAAGGGAATCATTAGCATAGGATAATATGTTATGTTGTGTCATCCTGCACCTTGTCAACTAGCAATTGCAGCCAATTGACTCATCTGTTCTTAGCAGGGATGACAAGCTCATAATTGTTAGACTTTTCTGCTTCAATAAAACCAACACGCGCAAAGGGTGCGTTCTTATTCGATGTTGAATTGCTAGATATAATTCGCAGACAAGAACAAACGCGTTTACGAATATCAAAATATTCACGATGATGTATCGCAATTGGGCAATGTTGTAGTATAATACATTCTGGGTGGAAATGTACGGTAAAACAATATCCATAAAAGTGAAACTAAACATGCAAAGTTTAGTATTCATTTTCTAAGAAAAAATTGACTTGAATATTTTATCATGACTATCAGATCTAAGAGGTGAGTTTACTAGGCAATTATTATTGTCTTTTAGATTGACACATATAAAACTCAAAAATGAATGGCTGGTTGGAAGTACAAATAAAGGATTCTACACACAAAGGAATAAAAAGAAAGAGTGAAACCGAGCGAATTTTTTGGTGAGTATCTCAGATTTATACCCTTTATTTTTCGCTTATTGATTCGAATAACGAATCGATGCTTTGAATTGATACGAGTGTTTTGCAGGTTTTGAGAGAGAGAGAATAGATGTGCACTTGGGAAGTGTTCGAGTAGCTTGTGCCAATGACAAACTTGGGCAGAGAAGCGATCGCGTGAGTTGTGGGCCGTGGATGATATTCATAGGATGTGTGGATTGAATAATCTTTCGGGTGAGTAGTTACAGTTTATGTAGAAGGTTTGTAACAATGGGGTTATGTGGCTTTATATGGTACAGAACCTCGGACGGATTTGGGTCAAAGATTCAGTCCGTGCCAAGTCCTCGAACCCACGAGCTYGTTACTAATCCTGACAGTATGGCCATTAGTTTAGCACCAATTCAATATTTTYGGCGTCGGTGGTAAACCTATAGAGACATGGTGGTGATCCCCTCTGTAGACACCTAAAAATTTCTCCCTAAATTGAATGGTCGATGAGGAAAAATACAACATCTCGTAATAGATTTGATTCCGGAAGTTGCGACAAAATCAATAAACCACATCCATTAAACCACATCCATTTGCACAAGTCGAATTAAATTTGAGTTTGAAATCATACACCGAGCGCACAATAACAGGCGGAAAGTATTTATTTTAATTGTTTTCTATTTTTAGGCTTTTTTTCTTAATTTTTAGGATTTTTAGAATATTTTRCGTTAGYTTATTTTTCTAATTTACACTTTTCATTTGGTTCTTCTCATTTTTCTGAGTTCCTRAGTATTTTTAGATTATTTTCTYATTTTTCTTTGATTTTTCTATGATTTWTACAAGTTTTTTAAAARYATTTTCGAAAATAAATGAATTCAGAAATTCATAGATAAATTCAGATAATTCAGGAATGATTCAGAATATTCTAGAAGAATAATCTTGTCCACCAAGTTTATCCAAAAGTGGATAAAAGTTAATTGGATAGCAGATTAGATGCAAAAACACAGATATTAATTCCCAAACGAAAGATAGATAAAATTAGAAATTAAGCACGGATCGCTGACGTGGCAAACCACGCTAGCCACAACCGTATATATGYTCCAAGTGACCGTATATACGGTTGTGATGARAGTATATATAACCAGATTGACCGTATATACGAATCACATAACCGTATATACGGTTCCTGTACCGTATATACAGTTGCTATTCTGTATGTTTAATCCTAATTCTAT